>JAZGTJ010000276.1:0-18400 GCA_036877575.1 Botia almorhae
GTTCGGGCCAAATTCCGAGCTCGGAGCCCTCCCCCCGGACAGCACGCCAAATACGCATCAGTGATCATTTGCGATTGCATGTTAGTGCGAACTCGTGAAAGTACATTTGGCTGCCTTAACAGAATCTTTTTAAATGATTCATGATTAAATGATTCACTTCTCTGTATATAACAAACCCGTCTTTGTTTTATGTGCTATTCATTGGAATAGCTATTGCTCACTGGCATTGAAACGGTGCAAGTCAACCCACCAACGAGTTCAGAGCTTCATTCTTAGAAAGCGATTCTTTCACAGGGGTTAGACTTTGAACGCTCAAAAAAGCATAAACAAGAAAGAAAAGCAAGACATTAAATGCAAAATATACACATGCTTACATCTGGTTAGACACGTTCTAATAAAATATTGACTTAACATAAACGTGTTACATAAACGATTTTATAGATTCAGTGTTCAGTTATGATGACATCTTTCTGAATAGAAAGGATGGGTAGCATATGGTATTATTATTATTGGTGTTAATACTATAAATAATAATAATAATATTACACCACGTATAATTAATGATGGGTCCTATCATGAAGGGTAACCATCCATTCTCATAGGTCCTTTAACTGCACGGTCATTCCCAGTGACGTAAGACGCGAGGTTCTTTCGCCAAGTTTCTAGATTTTTCGTCCTTATCTGCACTGCTGCACCAATGGACGTGCTGTTTTGTGTCCTGTAACCAATCACCATCGCGGTTGGGCGGGTTTTGGCTGGATTTCAGTCCCTGGACAAATGCGCAGGTTTACCCATATTGCCGGTTGACAATATCAGTGGAGGCTGCAAGAATGCAGTAGAAGCGTCCTTTGCTAGAATTAGAACGTAATAGTTATCTATAAAAATACATACTTACATAATAGCAAGTCATTCTTATAGCTCGTCAGGCACATACTGTAGAATAGGGTGTTGTGTTATTCTCACCCGGCTCAACTGTTCAAAACTGGACTGGAGGTGTTAAGAATAAAGACATAAGGACTGAACATGTCTGTGGTGGGCATTGATGTGGGTTTCCAGAACTGTTACATCGCTGTTGCCAGGAGCGGCGGCATTGAAACCATTGCAAATGAATACAGTGACAGATGCACTCCGTAAGTACAGCATTGCCATCCCTGTAAAATGATGCTGTGTGTCGTTACGCAACGATTGCTCTTGCCTGGCTGGCCGTGTCCCAGGTCCAGTGTATTTCGCTCCTAACTGTGGCTGTGGATGCAAAGCCTCTAGGGCATTGTACAATGCAGTTATCAATCAGTTGTATTTCAAAGTAAATCATCATTCGCTTTTGGTTTAACCTCCGTGAGAACCTCGTCATGTTTAAATTTATATGCGAAAGCAGTTTCTTTTACAATTTTGGGCATGCAGTCAATTATCTATAATGAGTATAAGTGAGATTAATAGCTGCCACACGTTTTTTGTCCTTATTTGATATTATCTGGTTTCTGAAGAAATGCACACATTTATTGCCATGTGCTTGCCATTCCCTCAAGTACTTGCGCACGAATTGGATTACATTGACTTGCTTGTGGCTTTCTATACAACACAAACTGAACAAATAGACGTGCAGCAGCACGTGAACGCTATAATCCGACACCTTGGATGGGGCAAATCCACGAGACTTTGTCGCGTGTGTCGTCTCTGTGTCGTCGTGGAGGTTTTCCATCGATAAATCCACACACGTTTGGGTGGGGCAGCACTTAAAATACAATAATAAATATGTTGTATTTTCTGAGAAATGTTTAAACACCTTTTCAGTCGAATGGCCAAGAAGCGATGGTGTACAACGTCTCTGCAGTGCTTTACTCAAATCAAATTATGTTGTTAACGCCTTCTCGGTGTATCCTGGGATACTTACGTCTGACACTTCTCGAGTTTTTCATATTAACATCATTTTAGTGGCTATATTACTTCGCTTTATTGGAACTAGCAATGAATAATACCTGTAAAGCATTTATTAATCTTAATGTTAATTTCAACATTTCCTAATACATTTTTAAAATGAAACGTTGACCATGAACAATTGTAAGATATTTGCATTAGCTAACGTTAACAAATGGAACCTTACTGTAAGTGTTACCTATATATCTTTAGGTAAAATTGTGGAGAGTCCAGCTGCTAGCTACTGTTTTGTACCTTGACATGTCTTGCCAAATCACAATAGCTTGGTACACACCATGGTGCAGTTTGCTGTTACTATGTACTCAGCCAAGGCTTGTTATGAAGTCAAGACTCCATCCAAAGTGCTGATCCACACCCCTCAGATCCAGGCAGCATTTTGAAATGGAATATAAAGATGGATATTAGGGTTTTTGATACATTTGTGAACATAACCTTTTCCAACAGAGCCTGCATTTCACTGGCGTCTAAAAACCGGACCATTGGAAATGCTGCGAAGAGTCAGGTACTGTCTCACTGTCAAAGATAAAAATCAATCATTTTGTGCTTTATATTTGAATGAATAACAATTGATTAACAAACATCTCCATGCAGATCATAACTAACTTTAAGAACACAGTTCATGGCTTTAAGAAGTTTCATGGTCGAGCGTATGATGATCCGTACGTTCAGGGGGAGAAATCGAAGGTGCCTTACAGTCTTCACAAACTGGACAATGGCAGCGCTGGAATAAAGGTGATGAAACTGTGTTCTGCTACCATTCTTAAACATCAGATTTTATAATGCTATTGCAGACAGGGATGGACTGGCTATAACGAGCACATGCTTGTTGTGGTGTGCCAGAAAATTGACCTAATCATACTAAATCATGATATGACTTAAAATAACTTTAGTCTTGAAGTCCCACCCGTTTTGAGCCACATGGAGAATAGTTTAATATTTCTTAATTTTTTTATAATATTTAACATTAAATTACCAGCCATTGTTGTTTAGGGTGTTGTTTGAAAATGTCATTCATTAAAGGGTTAAATCAACAGAATTAAAGGGGTCAAATCATGAGAGATGAGAAATGGTGCTGTGCTTCACTTATTTGTGAGCTGCTGTTTTGCAGTGAAGTTGAATATATTTTTTTATTGTGTCTGGTTCATAAAACAATCTGGCTGAAATCTGCCTATCAAAGTGTTCACATCAGATGGCAATTATTGAGAACCGTGTACAAATAAACTCCAGCCACTCATTTCTAACATTGGGATCGTTTAGAAGGATATGCAGAGTGGCAGGTGTGACATGCATCCAGGAAGGTTTGTCAGACAGTTCCTGTTTTCCTGGGTGCAATAAGCATTGTTGATGTGCATGTGGGCGGTCATGCATTAATGAGTTTGAGTTTTTGACATCAGAAGCCCAAGGACTTCAGTCAAAGCTGTTTTTGCAGCTTAGTTTTAAAATATGGTCTTTCTTGACTGCTGCAGGAGTTTTGAGTTCTAAAATTGACAGTTAATGTGATTTCTCGTGATATGACCTCATGATGACACAATCATTTGACATTTTGAATGTAAACTGTGCTACACTTAACGTTCATATCATAGGTACGTTATCTGAATGAGGACAAGGTGTTTACTATTGAGCAGATGACAGCCATGCTGCTCACCAAGCTGAAGGAAACATCTGAACATGCTTTGAAGAAGCCTGTTGTGGACTGTGTGATATCCGTAAGTGCTTCTGAATCACTGAAGCTTAGACACACTAGCACACAATTCTTGGACCAATGTTGCTTTTGATACGCTTGGAACTTCTGCAATGCTCTCTCCAGGTCCCCAGCTTCTTCACAGATGTAGAGAGGAGATCCGTGATGGATGCCACTCAGATCGCTGGACTGAACTGCCTGAGGCTGATTAATGACACAACAGCAGGTTAGTCAAATAAAACAGAAAATGGCCAACAAAATGTTTGGCATGTAATTTAAATAGTAGTGGTACCCACAATTACTATGGTTATTTAATCTGGTAGTTGTTCAGGGTCCAGTGACATAAAATGTAACATTCTTCAGTTAAAGATGATTTGTGTAATTTGTTTAGTTTTAAAGTGCTTTGAAAACTATAAACAGTGTGGATCTGTGCAGCTTTAAGAGCATTTATCTGTGGGTTTAAGCTGTTCGACATCTTCAGTTCTGGCTCAACCATTGAAGCCAGGGGAAATGGTTGGAAATCAGTTGTTTTACAATTCATATTTTAAAACAGATTGATGCCTTTAGTGGAGCGTAAAAAGCACACATGATCTTTAACTATTGATTTATCAAGACCAAAGAACTATGCAAATTAAGATGTGTATTAAAATCTATGGAAATATGTAAGATTTGTTTGAAAGAGTCATATTGTCTTGTGTGAGCAAGCAAATTAATGCGTGATGACTGACTAGAACAGGGTTTCATTTTCAATTAAAAATCATTGCAGTTTCCCTCCCTTGTGTATTAATTTGTTTCATAAGTCATTTACATAACTGCACAGCACAACTGTTACAGAGGAGGGCCCTGAGTAGCATGTGGTTCTGGGCTTTATAGTCTGACTGATTGAAATCAGGTGCCAAACAGGAAGCAATCAGACCTGGGTACGAGGGTCATGGAAAATGTACCCTGGAGCGGAAGTTAGTATTCTGACAATGGCTCCCTCTGGCGGCAGGGAGGAGGGGGCGACCGCCTCCATAACAACTGTGCAATCGTAATAATTCTGGCTTTAATGAATTATGTACCTTTGTGGTTGTTGCAAAATATATCCTGAGGGTGATCGTAAAGCACCTTTATTTGCGGTTTATAACAACCAGCTGGATGTACATTGTTTAATATTCTCTCTTCTCTCACAGTTCTCATGGTTTTTAATGTCTTCTTTTGATTGCTGTTGCAGTGGCCTTGGCTTATGGGATCTATAAACAGGATCTGCCAAACCCAGAGGAGAAGCCCCGTAATGTTGTGTTTGTTGACATAGGGCATTCGTCTTATCAAGTTTCCATTGCCTCCTTTAACAAGGGGAAATTAAAGGTCTGTGGTATTCCTGTCATTTTGTGGAATATACTGAGATTTCATCTCTCACAATGCCATTTGACAAGACCTTCCTGAACCCTGTTTCTCGCAGGTGCTGGCTACAGCGTTTGACTCGTATCTGGGTGGGCGCAACTTTGATGAAATGCTTGTGGAACATTTCTGCGAAGACTTCAAAAAACGTTTTAAACTAAATGTTAAAGAGAACCCGAGGGCCCTGCTGAGGCTGTATCAGGAGTGTGAGAAGCTGAAGAAACTCATGAGCGCAAACTCCTCTGACCTGCCTCTCAACATCGAGTGCTTCATGAATGATATAGATGTCAGTGGGAAAATGAACAGGTAACTCAGATGACTCGATTCTAACACATAATAGAGATTACTGCTGGTTATTGTAAATAGATGCAAAGTGTTGTAAATTAGATGCTATTTCAGGCATATTGGTTATTGTTTTTTTGGAGTTCTGAATGTATGGTTTCAGTATGTGTGTGAATGTGATTTGACACAGGGCTCAGTTTGAAGAGATGTGTGCCCCGTACTTGATGAGAGTGGAGGCGCCATTGAAATCGGTCATGGAACAATCAAGTAAGCAGCAAAAGACAAGGCAGATTAAAGAATATTTTGTCATTATTTTTTTACACATGTCATTCCAAACCCATGTAACGTCCTTTTTTTTTAACCAAACCAGGAGATTTTTTTAATAATGTTTACGCATACAGTACACATACAGTATAAAAGCTTGATAAACTAGTAAAAGTAGCTGTATAAAAGTAGTCTATATGTTATATTGTAAGTCTTTTAAAGCCATACAGTAAATTGTGTGTGTAAACGGCAAGAATAATACCTATAGGCTCTAATTATATATAAAGATGGTTTTAAAAACATTCAAAATTTAAGAGAATAATGCATATAACTATAAAATTGATATAATTATATAACTATAATGAATAGTATCATTATAGTTATTTTTTATAGTTAGCATTCTTGGTCTATCGTTCTTCTTTTTTTTTTTACTAAAAATCATGCATTTTACATAGCTGTCAACTTCTCTTTGCATTTCTGCATGTTCACATGTGGTGTAATGTGTTTGTTTTTCACTGTTTTGCATAAATGACCTGACAAGACATGTCTATATTCAAATACAGTGAGTGAATAAACACATATGAAACACATATGAAATTTGAGAGGTATAGCAGATTGCAAAAGACCAGTATAAACTTTTTGCTAAACAACTTTTATGGTGTTCCACAGAAGAAAGTCAGGTTTGGAATGACAATAGGATTAGTAAATGCCTAACCTAACAAAAAAATATAAAAAATGTACAATCACCAGCTGCTACAGAGCTTCCTTTCCCATAACCCCTGTGATTCTAAAATTTGCATTCCTTCTGGTGCAGAGCTTAGCAGAGATGATATCTATGCCATTGAAGTGGTGGGCGGAGCTACCAGGATTCCAGCCATTAAGGAGAGAATCTCAAAGTTCTTCGGTAAAGACATCAGTACCACACTGAATGCAGACGAGGCTGTAGCACGTGGGTGTGCCCTACAGGTAAAGTTACTCAATCACAGGAAATGATTCAGTGATTGAACAATTCTCTAGAATCATCTTTCTATGGCACTCAACAAACAGAGCCTTGTGGTAGTGACCCCAAGGTCATGGGTTTGAATCCTGAGAAACACAAATCCATTTTTCTTGAATGCACTGTAAATTGTTTGGGATAAACACCTGCTGAACGTAAATGTCAAAAGGCCTTGATAACAGCAATTGTAGGTGTTGTAACAGGCACAACAGGGAGTCTTTGGATTCTGTGGGGGAGTCATAAAAACAAGATGAAATCTGTGGTCCGTGTATGGATTACCATGCAATACTCTCTCTGATTTCTTACAGTAATACCCCATTTAGACAGCTTATGTAACAGTACTTGCCTTTGTATGTTTTTTCTGTGTGTGTGTGTTTAGTGTGCAATCCTGTCCCCAGCCTTCAAAGTCAGAGAGTTCTCCATTACAGACGCTGTTCCCTTCCCGATCACACTTCGCTGGAAGTCTCAGACTGATGAAAGTGTTGGGTAAGAAGCATCTCGCTCTACCTCAATCATAACCTCCACTTAAACTATTTGAATCCAGTACACGCCTCTGAATTCAGTATAATTTGTTCTGTTTCTTCTCTATAGCATGTAACTACTTACTGGTGCTTGTTAAGACAAGCCCTCCTATTGAAATTGCGCATGCTTAGAGTTAGGGATTTGAACAAACTCCTGATGCTAAGTATATAATTACTGGGAGTAACTCATCCTGCACCATATGTGCTACAGATATGAATGAAACCTCAAATTATACCCTGCAGCTTGTTTGAGAAAGGTGTGCTGTTACTTTTCTTAGCAGAACTTATTAGACCATAAAATGGGTAAAATACACCCCATAGTCTCAAGACCCGAGCCGTATCTAAGGATCAGAATTTCATGGAGACTTCAGGGCAGGCTCTTTTGAATTGGATTTTTCAAACTGTATACTGAAAGAAAACACAGATTGTAGCGCCTTACACCTTAGTGACCACATGCAGTATCTTCACATTTAGGGTTGTTGATTGATCAAACTCCAAACCTTAAGTGCACACTGGTGATACTTCCAATTATGCGGCTTACTGGGGATAGGTGTGCTAATACTTTTCAAGGGATCTGACTTAAAGGGACAGTCCATCCAAAAAATGAAAATTGTTTTACTTACCCTTAGGTGTATGTGACATTTAAGTGTAGGTGCCATTTTTTTCCTTCAGTAGAGCAGTAAGGAATTTTTTTTACATGATCATATGGTCAGTAGCGATTCATAAAATGCAAGTCCGTGGGTGTCTTTGAGGGTCATTCAAGCAGATCACCAAGGAACACGGTTTAAGCTAAAGCTACTGTTATACTGAAGAATAAATGTCATGTTTACCTTGATGATAGAGGGTGAGTAAATTTTGTTTTTTGGGTGAACTGTCCCTTTAAGCAACGCACAGACAAGCACCAGTCACATTTACTTCAGAACATTAATTTAGTGTATTCAGTTAACCATCTGTTTTTTTCCTTCCTGTTTAGTGAATGTGAGGTGTACAGTAAGAACCACGCTGCACCTTTCTCCAAGGTCATTACCTTCCACAAGAAGGAACCTTTTGACCTGGAGGCATTTTACAGCTCTCCACATGAGCTGCCTTATCCAGATACCAAAATAGGTGTGTTTCATTTGCATGTGTTTATGTCGCATGATTTCCTATATTTAATGAGATAATTCACTTGTGAATTTTACTCTGGGTTCTTTAGCCTAATTCACAATCAAAATGAGACCAATCACTCTTGTAAGGGGCTCAGGGGACTCTTAAATAGTCATTCATGTCCTCATTTGATTAAGAAGTGTGATTGCGCATTGTGATCCGTTATGTCAGAGCGTCTGTTATTTCTGCACATCAGCTGAAGTGGGTTAGGGTTAGTCCTAATCTCAGGGGCGTGTCACAGAGGTGTCAAAATTCACCACCCACCAGGCAGGTAATTAGGACTGAGATGTGCCGTCCCATAAGCCCCAACTCCCACCACATTAACTGCGTTCTAAAACCTCTCTATAGAGTGTGCAACAGTTTGTGAGGGCCCAGTACACACTCCCATATGGCAATCCCATGAATCTCTGGGGCTTTAAGAGGGCTGATGCGGCTCTAGTGAATTCACCATCGTGTAAAATTATAACTACATTTAAATGTAGAGGTCAACCAATTCTGCATTATATAAATATTAAATATAGTTTATTCAGTGTAAAACTCTGTTACAAAGATTCTGTAAAAAAGAACAATTTCAGGTAACATAACTTTAAACTGTTATAAACAGATACATTCCCTACAAAATTCTCCAAAAACGTGATCCCATTAACATGGTGGAACTGGAGCACCAGCCAGCCTGGAAATAAAAAAGCAGCTTAAAATTGCTACTCTTGGTTCAAAACCGATATATTATATGACCTCCATATTAATGCATTGAAAAAATGTGCTAATACTTGCTTTCTTTCTGTTTCTGGGTCTGATCATCTTGTTGATTGTTGTGGTCAGGCCGTTTCACTGTCCAGAACGTTGTACCGCAACCTGAAGGTGACAGTTCAAAGGTCAAGGTGAAAGTGCGTGTGAATGTGCACGGCATCTTCAGTGTGTCCAGTGCTTCTCTAATAGAGAGACAGAAAGGAGAAGCAGAAGAAGTGCAGATGGACACAGAACCTACTGTACAGAACGAGGGCCGGCCTGAAGATCAGGTAGAACCTTGAAGGCGCAACTTACTGTCAACACAACAAATGCTCTGTCAACAAAAGTTAGAAAACTGTAAAGCCAAACATGACCCTTGACCTATGCAAATAAAGAAGCCTAAATGACCTATATATAATATTAGAACCTTTTTAATCAATAAAAATACTGTATAATTGTAGTGTACACTAAACAGTGTGCACTACTATGTGACAATCTTTTCTTTGTCTGCTGTCTTTAATTGCAACCACATCTAATGTTGCTTGTTTTTACCCCTGCAGCTATTTATATAAGCCATTATACACAAGGCTAAACATAGACAACAAGACATTAAAATCTGGTTTGGTCCACAGTATCTCTCTATGCCATTTAATCTCATTCAGAGCATGAGGAGCTGTATTTGTGTTACGATTGTGATAATACAAAGTCTAATGTGCATTTGTAGCGTAATGATGCACTCAGCCGCAGCTGTTTAATGGTGCTTTGCTTATGAAGAATTTACATAAGCAAATGTATACAATGAGCTGTTTCAGTTTATTGGTGGAAAGCACAGCTGTGGAATCAGATGCCACTCATGATATGTTTACACATTTTTATTCATAGAATAAAATGCAAGTGGACCAGGAAGGCCAAGGAGAAAACACCACTGATGAGGAAAGAGTGAATAACTCTGGCAATAAGGTACAATTTACCCTATAAATACTGTATATGTAAATACTGTATGATCTCGTGCTTTAAATGTTTATGTTGCTTTAAAAGGGGTAATATCATACTGTTATAATATAAGAATATCAGTATTTATTTTAATTCCTCTTCATCACCTGACCAGGACTGGGCATTGTTTTAAGATGATCTTTCTGGACTGTGAAGAAAGTATTGAGTACCTGATGGTTCTGTATTTTGTTTATTACATTTTAACATTTGTTATCATGGATTGTCTAAAGGATGGTGCATCGGATAAACAAGAGCAAGGTGCCAGCAGCAGCAAACCCAAAACAAAGGTTAAGAGCGTTGATCTGCCCATCTTGGTGAGCACCACCAGACAGCTGGATAGAGATGTGCTCAGTAACTTTGTTGAGTATGAGGTAAGTTTAACTTCATTGCTTTTCCCTTTAGTTTGAGTCTGCCTTTAATCCCTTGTTAATATTCAGACAGATTAATTTAACAGCTCAAAGCTGTTCTCTTTAGAATCATTTACCCAATGCATTGTTGATGCCTATTTTAAAGCAGAGGTTTATTTCCTGCACTTTTCCTGCAGAATTCATTTTAGATATATTAAACTTCCCATTTTTTAAGTTTTATAAACTTTATAAACAAACATGAATTACAATCAACACTGGTATATTTATAAATTAACATTCACAGCCTACATTAAAAATTCATAATATTCAATGCATTGACACATTAACAAATTAAAGGGTAACTATATTATACGTGTTTCTTGGTAGCAAGTATAATGAATGTGCCTCACAGTATCTTACAATGTGCATGTTGATAAAACCAAGTGAAGGATTTAGCGCTTGCCCTAAATTTCCATGACTGAGCTTAATTCAGACCTCAGGGAAAAGATATTAGTAGATCATTGCGTCAGAGTGACAATACAGATCTGGGTGTTGAACTCATATTCTACACTGTTTCATTTAATCAAACTATCATGTTATGACACCTGTCTTTAATAAGGGCTGGGTAATAATGTTACAGTCTTTAATTTTGTGTTAAATTAGAAAATAACATGCCTGCTTGCAATTGGTTACCTTTATTGGGAATTTTAGGTAATAGCTTCCATGACAATTGCTTTGGTTGTCCTTTCAGTCAAAAGGTAATCCTTGTCAGACTGAATAGAGGAGTTTAAACTTGCAATGATGTTTATAAATGTTCTGTATTGCACTTATCAATATTGAATGTTTTCTTTCAGAAAAAAATGATCATTCAGGACAAGCTGGAGAAGGAGAGGAACGACGCTAAAAATGCAGTGGAAGAATATGTTTATGACCTGAGAGACAAACTGTGTGGCGTCTATCAGAAATATGTCACTGAAGATGTAAGAACATAATCTCTTTGTTATAATCTCTTTGTTAAACCACTAGGGATTTGATTCATTTTAAATCCTGAAAATAATCTAACCCATCCCTGCCTTTCGGAAAGTCTCAAGCCATTTTACAAATTTAGTAGAACAGAATCATAGATAAGGCTTAGTTTTCTTGTGTGTGTGTGCGTGTGTGTGTGTGTGTGTGTGTGTGTGTGTGTGTGTGTGTGTGTGTGTGTGTGTGTGGATGTTCCTTGCAGGAAAGCAACCGTCTCACGCTAATGCTTGAGGACACAGAGAACTGGCTGTATGAAGAAGGAGAAGACCAGGAGAAAGAAATCTATCAGGACAAACTATCTCAACTCAAAGTAGATATTTTTTATTGTTTAGGTCATATACAGATATCCCAAAGCATGAAGTTTACAAATTGTTTCTTTCATAGCTCTTAGCTCAATTTCAAACATTAAGGATGAGGTATGTAATTTCTAGCAGCACCAGAAAGAATTTCCAAAATAATGATTCTAATCTTAGACACCCCCTCCATCTGGCATTAGAAGGATATACAGATAACCCTGCCCCAAACTGACAACATTTGTTGAGCCAATATTGTAACCTAGGCCTTAAAATCCTTTCTGCTATCTCAGGTTAATATGCATAGACTGCACATCGGTAGGTTGAACCGATGTAAACAAGCCAGATACGCCAACATTGGATTAACCAATGGTATAAATTCTGGGCGGGACTATCTGTTTGTTCAATCAATGGCAGATGGGGTTTAAAAATCATGACCTCTGCAGTTGTGTTGGTGACACTAGTGGTGTAAAAATTACACACATCAGCTTTAACTGCACTTTAATTTTTAAGTTCTGTTTTCTGCCCTGGAGCTTTTACAAAATACAGTTCATAGCATGCAGCAGCAATTGCAGACAATATTGTTGTGCATAAATAAGCTGTAACTTAATAAAGACAATAGCTTCAGATTGTTTAACTAAAAACAAACAGTTGTATAAGTATTACAGCAAGATATTGTGTTTGGGTTTTGTAGAAGTTTGGTGAGCCCATTGAAGAACGGTACAGAGAGCATGAGGGCAGACCCAGAGCGTTTGATGAACTGGGCAAGAAAATACAGCTGTTTATGAAGGCTGTAGATGTGTATAAACAGAAGGTAAGTAATTATTAGTAATATAAAAATATTATAATCTTATAATAATAATATTATAATCTCATAATTTTTAATGGAAATCTTCTATAGAATAGTTTTGGGTCATTGGTTTAATTCTCAGCGAAAAATGTATACCTTATACCTTACCTGTACATCAAATTTATAGTTTGCAAAATGCATTTTGGATTTAAACATCTGCTAAGTCCATAAATGTTTAATTATACCCATTAAAAATGATGGGAAAGCCTGTAAATACTGTATGATCTCATGATTATATCCCATAAAAGGGATCATATCATTCTTTAATTTCACCCCTAATGTGCAGTGCAAACTGTTAAGATTAGATTGAAATGATCATGCTCTCTGGTGACTAACAGTCAATTCTAACAATTCTCAGCCTCCTTTTTACAGATATTAACTTGTTTTATTTGGGATAATGTCTTCACACAGCTCTACTGGCCTAATTACTTTCATTTATTTAATTATTTTCATAATCTAAAAGCTATTAATTTTACCTATGGTATGTCTCCCAATGCCCTCCAGGGAACATGTACACTTTATTGATGTTTTAGTATTTTAGAAGATACTTCAAACAGTCAGCCCTTGTTAATGTTGCTGGTCTTTTAGGTCATTGTCTGTGGTGGCGATTATGTCGATTATGACTGGTTCTGAAGCATTTGCATTGTTCAGACTTGTGTTCTTAAAGGCACGGTTCACCCAAAATGACTAATCCTGACATCATTTACTTAGTCCCAAATCAACATGATTTTCTATTTTCTATAGAACATAAAAGAGAGGATGTTAAACTGACAGCCTTAGTCACCAGTCACTGTCATTATTTATACCGTAACACTCTGCCTTCTTTTGTTTTCCATGGAAAAGGAAATTCATAAGGGTTTGTAATACATAGGGGGGAGTAAAATTAATTGTGTAGAAACAATCCCTTTCATATTCAGTTTATCCACTATCATATTGTTTACAATAAATAATGCACTTAGAGATAATGTAATGTTGAGGTATACTTAGACACAGAAAAGCCTTTAACTGAAATGAATGGGTGCTGAGATACATTTAATGTATGTCTGCCATTTGACTAACAGGATGAGCGCTACCAGCACTTGAGCCCTGAAGAAATGGGTGTTGTTGAGAGGAGTGTAAATGAGGCTTTAGGCTGGATGAATGCAAAGATGAACGCACAGAGCAAGCTCACCATTGCTCAAGACCCAGCAGTCAAAGTAGCAGACATCATTCAGAAGATTCAGGTTTGTGCAGTTAGTCAGTATAATTAGTCAAAACAGCATCATCTCTCCCTGCTTTTTTGTCCATGTCTTATCCCAGAATAACAAAATGTGAAATTATATTTTGCATTAAGAAAATTAAGGTCTGTTTGAGGAATTATTTTATGGTGACATTTTCTTAAGAATTATTATTTAATTGTGACTTTCATAATTGTAATATAGTAATTTTGTATTACTGTATTTATGATATAAATGTATAAATACCTTCAAAATACAATTTAAATAATATATTCTTCACTTTGGGTGAATGACATATTGACAAGATGACATTATTTGGTTGATAGCAAATCTCTGCTTAAAAACACTCAAGTCAATAAAGGCACAAGTTAATAAACTGTATTTACATAAATAATAATCCATCTGATCTGTGTTGAATTACAGGAGTTAGAGGAGGTTTGCAATCCCGTGCTCAACCGACCCAAACCCAAAACTGAGGAGCCTGTGGAAGAGGGAGACATAAACAATGGCGCACACAACGGCCCTGCGGCACAACAAGGTGCTGAAAACAAAGGCAATCAGCAGACAAAGGCTGGAGAGATGGATGTGGACTGAGCTCTTCCACACTCAACCTGCTGTCATTCTCACTCAAGCCACTATTAAAACTTTTCAGCTTACACAGAATCAGTAGCTGGAACCATTCTCTTTGTGTCCACCACTCAGTTGGCTGTATTTGTGCATCCGTTTGTTGAAGTCTGCTCTTCTGTTGGTTTTCTCTTGTACCTATTAAGGGATTGGATCAGGCTGTCCTTAGAATGTTACGGCTATGTTTTAAACTCAGTCTGGGATTGGATGTCCATGATAGGATCATAGGAAGTAGATCTAGTTCAGTAGTTTGAAACAACTCTGCTGCTCGTAAAAACAAAAACTTATCCCTAAAGTAATGTGACACTTACATTCTGGGAGAGCCAATGTCATTCTCAAGAGATCAGTCACATTGCACATTAACTTGTTATGAGAAAAATTAATTGATAAATCGTTAAGGTTGAAGAATACAAGCAAATATGTATGCAAGACATAAATATGTGGTATATATTTGTATTTAATATATACATTTCCAAAGGATGTGTGGTCTAAAGCCTGTAAATATTATTTTAGTAATTTGAATTTATGGGTGCTTAGATATAGATACACTCCTATTATTGACATTGCATTGCTTTAAGTTTCAGGGTGTCTTAGGAAAGTAGAATGTGATGAGGCATTCATTACCTTTTTCTCCAGTTTTCATGCAGTCTCATACAAAGTCTTGAGGTTTGATGATCACCAATAATAAAACATGCCTTTATGACTGAGAGTGTGTTCTATAGAAGATTTCCATTAAAAATTATGAGATTATAATATTATTATTATAAGATTATAATAATTATATATTACTAATAATTACTTACCTTCTGTTTATACACATCTACAGCCTTCATAAACAGCTGTATTTTCTTGCCCAGTTCATCAAACGCTCTGGGTCTTGCCGTAGAATACATGAGTATTTTTTAATCTATGATAAAATTATACGTTTTAATTTTGCAAAACAGGGAAATAAAATGCAATTACAAAATACAAAGAATAAATGATAGAAAATTAAAATAAATGAGAAAGGTCCCTCTTTCTTTAACTATAAGAGATATTTTCACCTCAATTAGTTAAAGTGAAAGTCGGATAAATTTAAACTAAAGTTCCCATACATTTTTGCCATATAAACTATGCAGCTCTTTAAAATTATTTTAATGGGGTACACTTAGACGCTTATTAATGCGTTATTATTATTAATTAATTTTACGACTTTTATTTTGCCGAACTCTGTCTAGTTCCGTGTTGTTCGGCATCTGATCACCTATTGGGCGGTTTGTGTGGTGACGTAGGTCACGTCGTTATGAACTCCAACGGGCGGACTTTTTCAAAATGGAGGAAAGGCAAATGTTTTGGAGGGGAATACAATTACACAGATTAAAAACATTTTTATACGTTATGCTCAAGTCAAAACATCGAATTCCCAGGGACAAATAAAGATATATGTGGATTTATTTGACAAAAAAATGAGTGTTTCCTTCGGTCATAAGATTGAGGTAAGTTGGGCAGTCGCTGACGGCTCGAGAGCCTTTAAGTCCGACAAGCTGTTATGTTTGGTTCGGGGGTTGTGTTTAAGTTCCTAAACTAGCTAAACTTATCCCAGGTCTTTACTTTCGTTCGTTGTGTATTTGTTATTTCTCAACACGTTTGGCCTTAATTTACCTTATTGTTCAGTAGCGACTAAGCCCAAATGGATAGCACAGAATTTTCAGTTAAATTATTATTTAACTGTCCCCGACAAGTTTTGCCACCTGGGTGTCTCGCCTTCTGTTCATCTCTTTGCGGTGCATTTTGTGCTGCTAAGGTGTTTTGGGAATTGGGAGCGTGGAGACAGTTGCTAGGCGACGGGCGGTGGCGTCAGTGTCAGGTAGAGTAGCGGGAGGAGAGCGGGAGAGTGATAAACAGATGTCACTGTCAGATGCAGGTAACTAGTGACGCGTCAACAAAGAGCGCACACTGTGCCCAACAGCCTGCTATTGTGTTGTTGGATTAATCCGCGATCGCAACACTTTATGCAAAATGTTGGACCTTATTCATTCATTCCTAAAAAATGTTACCACTAAAGAAAAAGATCAACAAGAGGACAGAATTTTCGAATCATCTGTGGATCTTAACATTGAGGTAGGAGGTTTCATTCTGAGATTTGGATGCAAAGAAACCCTCAAAGGGATGCGAGTGATCCCAGGGGGCAAAACTGGGCTCTCTGAATTGACCTTACTTGTTTGTTGTCTAATTTAGACTGCATTCTATTTTCTCAGGACTTTAAAGTTCTCACCTTGCTGGGTAAAGGCTCTTTTGCATGTGTTTACAGAGCAAAATCTGTAAACACAGGCTTGGAGGTGGCAATCAAAATGGTAAGAACGTACGTTCTTCTGTTTCAGTCTTTTGTTTAACGAGCAGGCATGTAACTAGTGTTGTGGCTGTGCAGCATCTGTTCAAGTACATTCAGTGTTCCCCATATGTACTTGCAGATTGACAAGAAGGCCATGCACAAAGCTGGCATGGTGCAAAGAGTCATTAATGAGGTGGAGATTCAATGTCGGTTAAAGCATCCATCAGTTCTTGAGGTGAGCAAACCCTCTTCACAGACACGGACTGTTGTAGGTTCAACTACAGCAGGTTCAACTGATGGGCATGAATAAAATGTAAATGCAAAATTAAACTAACTTTGTTACCAGTTTATTGAACTTTGGATCTTGGATGTTACTCTAATTACAAAAAACCTGAATATATAAAGGAATATTAAAACTGTGATTTCCAGGCCTGGAAAGGTCATGAGGAAAATAATTCTCTATAATTATTATTTTGTCATATGAGTATTTTAAAACTGGAAAGATCCTGAAAAAGTCATGGAAATGTATTGATCAAATAGTGTGGGAACCATGACATATTTACAACATAATTTAAAGGAATGTGTTACAATGAGATGATGGATATTGGCTAATTAGTTATCTAATTTTTGTTTTCTGACTCAAGCTGTACAATTACTTTGAGGACAGCAATTATGTGTACTTGGTTCTGGAGATGTGTCATAATGGAGAGATGAGCCGCTATCTGAAGGAGAGGAGAAAACCTTTTACAGAGGAGGAAGGTGAGTTTCAGCTTTATCTGTTACAACAGAGGTGTTCAACCTCTGCCCTTGGCAGGCCAAGGACTGTTTTGTGGTTTAAGGGACTGAGCAGAAAATCTGTAAAAACTCAGAGACATATTGTGTAACTATTGTATAACATGCTATTAACATAACATAATATAAATAGTGCTATATAAATGTATTTACATGGCATATTTTATGATGTTTGCATTGCTATTAGAATCATTATAACAATCATTATCGATACAGTAGTCCCAAAAATGTTTAAGCCATTTCTATCACACAAAAAAATAAGACTTTTAGTTTGTAGGGCATCTGAAAATGATTTTTCAGTTTGACAGTTAAGTAACTGGTTTTTGTAGGTATGTAAAGTAATTTCTCCCCAAGATCACACAGCTGTCCGGGCAGTGTAACCACAGAAGTAGTTTATCACTGTTTTGATTCAGAAGTGCACTTGTGCTATATTTATATCAGATCAATGCTACTTTTGACATATTGTTAGTTTAATATAAAACATTTTTACAAATATTTCTAAGTTTGTATCCAAATACATTTTGGGATCACTGTATCTTGGGTAACCCTGCCCCTAAATGGCACATAAAACCAAAATGTTAGATCTTTTTACATGTCAGTTAGAAGGCTCCTTTTGTCTGTGGCAGGTTCATGAACAATTTAAGATGCAAAAAGCACCACATCTTTTTCCATTGTCAAAGGTGTGGCTGCGTAAGAGCTGTGTGCTGTAAACACCGCTATACGTGTTTTATTTTAATGCTCTTGACTAGGGCTGGGCGGTATGACGGTATATATCGTTACCGCGGAATGAAATGTGTACCGTAAAATAATTTTTTATTCCGTGTATACCGCGAAATGTAAATAAGTGGGCGCGGCCAACTCACGTGCAGCACACGTGAGGCTGAGACTGGTCAAACCGTTGAATGCAAGACTCGCTGGGAGGTTGTAAAAACATGAAAAAAGGAGAAACGAACAGATGAGGAGGGCTCGCAAGCACTTTAGCAAAGTTGCGTTGCCAACAACGTACAGAGAATGC
>JAZGTJ010000276.1:18450-154996 GCA_036877575.1 Botia almorhae
GGGCTCGCAAGCACTTTAGCAAAGTTGCGTTGCCAACAACGTACAGAGAATGCCGACTGAGAATTGAACAGGAGCTCAGTAATGTTGAATACTTTGCAACGACCACAGATTTGTGGGCTCTGTTAGTTGTTACTTGAGAAAAGTTTACAATAATAAGTTCTGTCCACATCAAGCTGTGAAATGTGACATACAGTGGAATTATTGTTCATATAAAGTCATATTTTGTTTACTATATTTATAAGGTTAAAAATAAAATACAAAATAATCAAATAAGATCAAGTCCTTTTCTTTTCTTAAATATTCAAGCTTATTTATTAAATAAAGCCCTTTTGTACATTTTCTGGAATAACTACCTATATAAAAAACTATATCGTGAAAGATATCGTTACCGTGAAATAAAATTTCTCATACCGTGAAATAAAATTTTGGTCATACCGCCCAGCCCTACTCTTGATCTTAGAATTTAAGTTTGTTTCTTTCACTAAGCTAACAGACATGCGTGTATACATTCTGTGTATATATTGACCTTTGATTGTTTTGTTGTTTTTTACAGCGAGGCACTTCATGCATCAGATTGTAAAGGGAATGCTGTACTTGCACACTCATGGCATCATGCACAGGGATCTGACCCTGTCCAATCTCCTGCTTACTAGCAGCATGAACATTAAGATCGCAGACTTCGGTTTGGCAACACAGTTGAAGCTCCCCAGTGAGAAGCACTTCACCATGTGTGGCACACCAAACTACATTTCTCCTGAGGTGGCTACACGTAGTGCTCACGGCCTGGAGTCAGATGTTTGGTCACTGGGCTGCATGTTCTACGCGTTCCTCACGGGCAGACCACCCTTTGACACGGACACTGTGAAACACACTCTCAACAAAGTAGTTCTGGGAGAGTATCAGATGCCCATGCACATATCAGCAGAAGCTCAGAATCTCATTAAGCAGCTATTGCAGAAAAACCCCACCCTCAGGCCCAGCCTCTCTGCCGTACTGGACCACCCCTTTATGACTCAAACCGGGCCCACCGCGAGTAAAGACTCTGTGAGCAGTGATGGGGGGTCCATAGACAGCGGGATAGCCACCATATCCACCACCTCAAACATAACCAATAGCAGCAGCAGCAGCCGACTTCAGAGGAAAACCAGGCAGGTGATTGAACAGCCCTTACCCAATCGCATGGCACCGATCCCCAGCCACTCTCATCACTCCACCAGCTCCAGTTTTAAGAGTAGGCAAGACTGGCAGCCCAATTTACAAGAAGATTTTTCCAGGATAGGTAGTGGGCGAGTTGCCGACAGCGGAAGGCCTCATTCTCGCTACCTGAGACGGGCTCATTCATCAGAACGATCCGGTGCTGGGTTTAGCCACCGTCAACAGGAAGCAGAGCTGGAAAGATGCCACTCAGAAGAGGTGCTTCCAGGGTCTGAGCGATTGTTTCCATCAACATCAAGTTACAGAGATATGCCCCATAGCTACTCTGAGCATGGGCGTCTCCCTTCTCCACCTGTCAAACAGCCTGCAAAGTAAGAGGCTGTGTCATTCTATTAAAAATGTCTGGAATGTTCAGCATATATCAACATTTTATTGTTATAATGTCTTGTTTGTATTGTTGTTGTTTTCTTTCTCAGTTCAGGATCATCTTTCTCTACTCATTCTGTGAGACCACAAACATCTGACTCTCAATCACAGCCCTGGTTCAGCAGTGATGGTATTATTCTCTCATGATTAACAGTTTTACAGTGTGTCAGAGAGCTGATTTACCTAAAAATGAAAATTCTGTCATTATTTACTCTCTTATACTGTTTGTTCTTACCGATTGTTCTTACCGATTGTTCTTACCAAGATATTTTGTAGAATCAGCATTATACCTCTTGACTTTGTGCTTATGTCTTTTGGAGAATTTTAATTTTTTGGGTAAACTACTCCTTTAACCGGTTTATAATCTGTTTATAACCTGTTCATAACATCATCGGTTGATTACAAAAGGAGATTTTGTAGAATGAAAAATACTCCAACTTTCTTTGAAGTCTTCTAAAGTTGTGTGAGAGATACATTTGTGTGAGGAACAGAACAAAATTTTCATTACAAAGTCATTACAAAGTCTTCCTCTCTCTGTTGCTCTTATTAAATTTAATTAATGCTTGGGTCTATTGTTGATCATATATGAATAAATGTTATATGTCACTCATTATGTAAAGTACCTTGTTTGAATATGATTTATAGTATTTTAACACATTTTAATGCCTTTTTTTACATTTTACTTTAAGGGCCTTTTAAGAGGCCAGCAGATCTTAGCAGCCACAGCAGCACTGGGAGTTTCCACGCCGGACGGGGGCCAGTTGGGACACAAACCTCCTGCAGCAACAAACCCAGCAGCCTTCACTTTCAGCAGCAACCCAGCCTGTTCCCTCACACCAACCCCGGGCCCTGCCGAGAGAAGGGGTTCGGATCAGGGCATGTAACAGATCCTCAAGACCCAGAATACCTGGGACCGTCTCTCTTCAAAAGCAAAGCAAACACAGAGAAGGAAAAAGCAGCTCATAAAAAGAGCTTTCCACCGCTGTGTGCAGCCAGACTCAAGACCATTAGACAGAAGACCAAAAACGCTGTGGTGAGTGAAGCCACTTTGGCACACACCAAACAAGTCATGGTATAATTTTTTTTTTTTTAAAAACGGCTTGTGTGTTTTTCTGGAAATCAAACCCATGACCTTGGCACTGGTAGCCATGTTCTACTAGTCAAGCTACAAAAATGCACATCTTGATCTACCACATACTGCAGTTAGTATAGACAAGTCAAACTATGTGCCTCGAGCATTGACTTCAATGTTGATAATATGGTATAATTAAAGCATGAATGATGCAGTGTATGTATTGTCTCCATAGGTCAGTATCTTGGACACAGGGGAGGTGTGTATGGAGCTGCTGAAGGGACAAGGAGCTCAGGAGAGAGTCAAAGAAGTGCTAAGGATCTCCTGTGATGGATCGATGGTGAGGAACTTCT
Source organism: Botia almorhae (assembly GCA_036877575.1). Classification (NCBI taxonomy): domain Eukaryota; kingdom Metazoa; phylum Chordata; class Actinopteri; order Cypriniformes; family Botiidae; genus Botia; species Botia almorhae. Next base: position 21,457 of record JAZGTJ010000276.1, read on the forward strand.
TAATTTCCTTTAATCTGTAAAGATTATGAGAAGAATCAAATCAAATCCACTAGATCTGATAATTGTTAATTATAAAATTAATATTGTCTTTATACTGTGTGGTTAGGTTACAGTGTATCAGCCCAATGAAGGTAAAGGCTTCCCTGTTTCTGACCATCCCCCTACACCACCTGAAGACATTCTCATCTGCAGCTTTGAGGATTTACCAGGTAAATTCAGTTGAAATATGATTCATTCTGAATTAATAGCTGTGGTAATAAAGATCATTCGAGCGTTATGATCATATTGAACACTTGTATCCTACAGAAAAATACTGGAAGAAGTATCAGTATGCTACAAAGTTTGTCCAGCTGGTGAAATCAAAGACCCCCAAAGTCACTTTGTACACAAAGTTTGCCAAGTGTATGTTGATGGAGAACTCTCCTAATGCAGATATGGAGGTGTGCTTCTATGATGGTGAGTGGCACAGACAGAAGCTAATAATAAAGGGTTGAGGACTGTTTCTTTGGTTTATGCATTTAGTATATCAACAAAATGTCTTAGACACACATCTTCTTACAGGTGAAGTGTGTAATACCTGCTCTGCTAGCAGAACCATATTGCCAAATTATGCAGAACGTTTTATTTTGGCCAAGAATGTATCGGCTTCACAGTGTTTACACTTTTTACAGATATAAAACAACAAACGTGGCTTACTTTTAGTTGCCACATATTCAATCTAAAGGGGAGAAAGTATTTAGACATCTAAATGTTTAATACATCAATTGTTATGTAATAATGAGTTTTTGTCATTTCTATGGTCTAGGTGCAAAAACCCATAAGACGAGTGAGCAGATGCGTGTGGTGGAGAAGAGTGGCAAGTCTTATACAGTGAAGGGTGATGTTGGGTTGAATGGACTGAGTCCTGACTGCAGACTCTATATGGAGCTCTCCGAAGAGGTAATACAGCACAGGTTATATTAGGTTTCAGATGTAAGGGGTGCTGTGGGCTGCATTGTTCTTGTGCCTGTGATAGTAACACTGAGATGTTTGTGTTTTTAGGGCCATCGGATCTGTTTGTCTTTGGAAGCGGCTATAACTGCCGAGGAGCAGCGCAGCGCTAAAATCACTCCGTTGTTTCCCATCACTATCGGCAGGTGAGCCTGAGGTTTACACAATTTAGGACTATTAAGGTTTATTCTTTGTGGCATTTTCTTTCTAATTAAGGATGAATACGTTATATTATTATATAATCATGGATCTATTCATCATTGCAATAATTGTTACTACCATTACACTCTGGTCTTACTATAATATAGTAGAAAAAGTAAAATCACTACTAGTAGTATAGTGAAATGTCTAGATGCATTACGGTAATGAACATTTTGGGGAAAAGCGCTTAATTGTTGTGTAAATGATGTCATAACACCAAACGTTAATAATAAATGACATGCTGTCAATAGATTCAATCATTTAACATGTTACTTAAAATTGGACTGATATGTGATATGTGTTGACTGTGATCCTATATCAGTCGTGTTTCTGTTTGTCAATCAGGAAACCCACCAATCCTGCTTTTCTAGCACCTCAGCCTCAGTGTTCATCTAACTGCAGACCAGTGGCACCTGCAGAGGTCGTTCAGGTGTGCCTGAGCCCACCCCAGCCCCCTCACATCACACCATCAGTACGAACTCAAAGCACATCCATCATTTCAATGCAGTCATTCGCAGACATGTTTAACAAACACTAACTTAATGGTAATGAACTCCAGATGATTTCCTACGCTGGATCAGACTTCACCACAGCCAGTATGGCTAAAGGCAGTTCACCCCAGTCGGCCAAAGATGAACACACCATTAACACAGGAAAGGTGCTCAAGTCCATTTTCGTACCAAACATTGGTTGGGCATCTCAGGTAAAATGATTTTATTTTTGATTATTAAATATAATAAAATCATATTTTATTGTAATAAGTTACAGTAAAATATAGTATCACAGTTAGAGTTTTATATTTTGTGTGTTCAGCTTACAAGCGGCGAGGTCTGGGTTCAGTTTAATGATGGATCCCAGCTGATGGTGCAAGTCGGCGTCTCCTGTATCACTTTCACTTCCTCTGATGGACAGATCACCAGGTACATTTATATATAGCTATGATCTATACACAATGAAACTGCATTCACAACATGAAAATAAGGGGCATACTTGATCTCAATTGCAATTTGCCTGTATTGTAAAAAATATGATGATATTATTGGTTAATATTTTTCTTTTGTCCTACCTATCTATTTAAAAAGTTTTCATAAATATTTGAATAACAATAAAACCAACAACACATAATTAAGACAGTTAATATGATCAATTTAAGAAGTTTAATTTGTTGTTATCCTCATAATATCTGTTTCTTCACAGATATAAAGAGAACGAGAAGTTACCAGAGCTGGTCAAAGAGAAGCTGCACTGCCTTTCCTCCATCCTGGGGCTCCTGGCCAGCCCTGCTGTCAGACACTGAGGAGAGAGAAAGAGCCAATCACACCACAAACACAGTGTTCATGTGACCTGTGCTGTTCGGTCAAAAGCACTTCTGAGTTTTTGTCCCATTAGACTAATGAAATGCTTCAAGTGCTTGTAAATACATTTTTAAACCTTTGTACATATAGTTTCAAAGATTATGAAAATTATATATTTTTATGTTGTACATCCCGTCTTTGTGTATTTAGATGTACGTGGTGCCTTTATTTTTTCTACCAGTTGAGCTATGTCCTCAGCAGTTAAATGAAACGTTAGCTGTACAAACATGTATGCATTAAACATCTGCTGTCTGGCGTATAACTGGTGTTTTTGTTGTTAATAATTATGACAAAATATATTTAGCATAGAGAAATGACGGAAATGTAGGGCAACTAAAATGTGTTAAGACAGCGTTCTAGCAGTCTATAATGTAAAAAGGATATATAACTAAACAAATTTATTGTTAAGTGCAGTTGTAAGCATACACTATTAGTGGTCTTTGTTTACATTTGATTTTAATTGCTGTATAAGAGTAAAATGAATTGTGTGTGTGTGGGGGGGGCTTATGTGCTTCTAAAAAAAGTACACATTTAAAAAAATCTAAATTATAAAAACCTTTAACTTTTGATTTTGCGGTTAAATGTGGACACTGAGATATAATATTTAACCCAACGCTAGATTTGATAACCTCGTCAAGAAATATTCAGCACATCCAGTTATGGCCAAAAGTAAAAAAATAAAAAACAGAATCTGTTTTAGGGGATTAATAACTTGCATTTGCAATGCATTTTGTGTAAACAACATTTGTTGTTATAAACCCTAATTTACAGTAGTTTTCTATTTTCTTACATTTTTTAAATCAGCTCAAAAATAACCAGAGTGGATTACATTATTTCCTTGTTTGAACCCGCAGTTCATGAAATTCTCCCAATGACAGTGTATGTTGCACCGGCGCCCCTTAGCGGTCACTGTTAAAATAACGTTTACAGTCGATTCAGCAGCAGCGAGGTACTGCACCGCTCAAACCTCCTGTCATGCTTTAGGGGCAGCACATACACACCCGTTAGCCGGATTTAAGTGAGCCCAGCCACAGTTGTGGATTGAGAGCAGATCGCATTCAAACCATCCGCTCCCCACCGGAGAGTCTTTAACTCGCAGTCTCAGCGACAGACAGACAGCAGCACGAGTTATGGACACCAGACTGCCCTCCAGCTAGCTAAGTGCTATATGATCGGAGCTCGAAACATGCACTAGACAGGTATTTAAACTACTTCATCTGCCTGTCGATCGGGGATACAACAAGAGTAGAAGGTTTCTGACATCCATCAGCTACACTTGAGATGAACTGTGTTTGAAAGTAGGTGGAGTGCTAGCTTGTTTGTGCTGCTGTTGAATGGGCTGTTTATGGCGGAATTCAGGGATCCTACTGGGTCTCTTGTGTTTTTCCCCATTTTTTCAAATGGGCAGAAATTTGTATAAGGGGAAGATCTTGAGCAGTATTTGTAGTAGGAGACAATGGTACTGTAAGTTACATTTAATTCAGAACATACAGATAGGCTGTGTCTCAACACATAGCGAACTGCCTTCCTGGACAGCATTTTGGACATGACAGACACTTTCCTCTGACAAATCAACTGTACGATCTTGTTTACGATCTATCAAATATTCGAATAAACGTTCAGACTAATATAAACCATCGAGTGCTTAAATAAACGATCTGACGCGAATATAAAGCGTCGGACCTTCTAGGTAAACCATTACATTCCCTTTTGCAGTCCACTTGGTTTTAAAACACAACCATTGGGATGTCCAGCCTAACCTGAGCATCACTTTAGGAGTCGGAGTTTTTTTTTAGCTTCTGTGTTTGTGTATTTTTCGTCTGACACTCATAAAGAAGGTTAAAGACTTATATTTAAGACTGATCATGACTTTTGGCTTGACAGGAGTTGTGTAAGAAGAGCGTTTCCTGTTTTCGCCGGCGTGACATTGGTGTCACATCTGGCCATCAGCAGTTGAAGATGCAGACCTTCTTGAGAGGCAGACGAGTGGGCTACTGGCTGAGTGAAAAGAAGATGAAGAAACTTAATTTCTTGGCGTTTGCTGAGATGTGCAGGTGAGTGATCTCAGATCTATCTTTATTTCCATGATTGTCTTCCTACATGTGTTTCTATGTAAGAGCACAGCGGGTTGCTTGTTGCCGTGGGGTCGTTTCTGCCCCTGTGGTCAGCAGTTTATCAGGAAGTGCCTTATGAGCAGGAATTGTTGTTCAGGTTGACGGTGTTTCTGATTTAAGCAGATTTCTGGTGTTGGTTGTTTTTTGTTAGTGTCTAAAGAAACATTTAACTGTAGGTATTTAATTCTGGCATCCAGCTCTTCTCTCATCACTGCATTAGTGCTACAGACATAAACATTACCAAAGATTGTATGGCTTGTTGGGGACAGGTGTGCTTTTTCTTTTCCAAGTGATTCAACTCATAGTTTACTACTGACGGATGATAAAACAAGCAAACATACCATAGAGGGACCCTGGCAATATCTGACAACCTAAGTATCATGTAGATTTGGGATTGTCTTTTTTACTTAATCCAGGAAGCATCCACCTTGCAACTATCCAGAACACCATGACAACCATATAGCAGTGCTAATAACCACTCGCAACGTCATAGCAATGCTGTGGCAACCACCCACAACACTGCATCATGGGGCCGAGTTCTACACAGGCAAGCACCACTTACATTTTCTGAAGAAAATGTGTTTGTCTAGTTTAATCTGTTGTGTTTTATTAGAGTTGTTTTGAATGTAAAAAGATATATGATTTCCCTACATTTTAAAGAGGTAAAACATTTTTGGTTCCCCAGAGAACCTTTTAGCGAACATTTATTATAAGAATATTTTTCTTTTTATAGTCTGAAAAAACTGTTTCATTATCTATCATTATATATTTCGTTATATATTGCATTATCCCACTATTTAATACGACAAATGAAGTGAAATGTATGAGTAGTAATTTAGCATATTAAACTTTGTTAGTTGTTAATTAAACATTATGCTAGTTGTAGCTAATTCATTAGAATAAAATACAATAGAGTCCTGTCGACAGTGGAGGTGAAGACAACAACTCCCATGATTCCACACCCCTTCACAGCATCATCAAGCTACGCCTCTGTTATTGTTTTGAATTTGTCACCTCTAGCTTTGAAAATTACACGCTGTGCCTTTAAGAGTGTATGGTTATTTTCAAATTAGGTTATTTATTACCATGAGGGTAGTTTGCTTATTTGAAAACAGAACAAGCTGTATAGGTATCACTGAGTGTTTTCACTGAGTATTTTCTTAAAACCGGTCTTTTGTTCCGCATTGAACGTGTTTTGGCTAATTAGTCTTTGCTGTTGTACCCTTGAATGATTCTACATGGTGCATGTAGGTGACCGGTTCTGACCTGCTGTGCTGTATTACTTCACCAACACTTTCATTCTCTACGACTTTGCAATCAGACAGATTGCCTTACTCATCATTAAAGAGTCCAAGGCTTATTACTCAGCAGTCAAAGGGCGAGAGAGACAGTAAGCAGACTGGGAGAAGGAGAGAGAAATTTGGCATAGCAAAGCACTATAAAAAACGGGAACTTGTGTTCAGTGTTTGTATGGGCTGTGAAACTTGAGTAAACTTAATTTTGGACCAGCAAAGGGATTTGTGTGCATAGTAAATAATTAAGGGAGAGTAAAAGACTGTGTGTGTAGTTCTTTTTTTTGTCCACTCGTTGCTTGTTGTGCACCACTGTCTCTCCAGCTGACTGAACAATGGTGTAATGTGTGAAGCCTGTGTTGCCTCAGTGGCCTGAGACTGTGTGTGTGTGTATGCGTGTATGTGTGAGTAATGGTGTGACTGAGCTGGGAGAAAGTGAAGGATAGAGGGAACAGAACAATGTGATCACTGTAGGCAGTCGACTCTGTCAGCCAGTGCACAGAGAATGCTGGGATTTATTTTTGTGATTTATTTCTGTATTCCACATGTAAATTCTTTAGGGATAGTTTAAAACAAAAGTTTGCTTGTGATACATGTTAAATGCATGAATATTTTTCAGTAATTTAAAATGTTATGTAAATGCATTAGTGTGACTGAAATTGTACTGTTTGAGGGAAATTAGACAAACAGACCTGGACAATAAGGTTGTAGCCTGACTTCATCCAGCCTGTATATTTAATAAAGCTATAATTGGACTCATATGGCCTATGCCTCTGCTTTAAAAACAGGTGAGGCGAGATGAGAAGATATTTCATTACCTATTGTGTCATGTATACTTGGACAGAGAGGTTAACCCAACACTGTGTAGAGATGATGCTGTTTAAATACATATACAGTATAAAGCAGCTGCATAATCTAGATTGTATACATAAAGTTAAGTTTTGCACTAATTAACACAGCAAATGGATGACGGTTTGAATTCACAGATGTGAAGTGACTGTATTGCACCGCAAGATACCAATCAGCACTGCATCAGTAGAGCGTCTCGAACATGCTGTCTGCTCAGTGCCTTGTTGTAGATAGTTGTGTACATCATATTGTCCAGGATAGTTAAATCAATGAATCCATTAATCCACACAACCGCAAACTCAGAAAGAAAGTACTTAGCAGTTTTTCACCCATAGCTTGGGGATTTATAACAAAAGAGTTTTTTAATTGGGTAGACAGCCAGCAGTAGTAATATTTGTCTGATTTTAAAACCATACCATATATTATAGTGTTTAGGAACCTCAGGATTGTGTAAGTTGCTTTATTATCTGTTGGATAGCTTGTATAGTCTGAAAGTCTGTACACCTATTTCTTATCTGTTTAAAATGGGCCTACGGTACCTTTGGATGTATTGACCTTCTGACTAGCACAGATTAAAAATGTTTTGTGGATTAAAATTGTCTCTCTTCACAACGTCTTTAGCCAAATTACTCAGGCTGTCCAGAGGCAAAGAGTTAGGCAAAGATCTGTTTGGTACTAGGCGTAACTGTTTTGTCACCTGTCACATTTCATCTTTTGTCGAAGATACTGTACATTGCGCCATTTTCTAGGACATCCTTTCCCCCATAAAATATCATCTAGATTTCCTCAGAGGGGTTGATGTTCTTCCCAGTGACCAGATGACAGTGATAGACAAACTTTAATTGCTTTCATGACTATTTTGCTGTAGCACCAGCTTTAATAATAGTAGAAGTGTGTGTATAACATATTCTAAAGGTTGCCCAAGTTGCTGTTTTTTTATGAAATAAAAGCCAATTTGAGGCTGTTGAGCTGTAAAATATGATAAGAACTTTAGTCATGAATTATTGAGAGAGCTTTTTTATCAGTAATCATATTTATTTTCATTTGGATTTGTCATGATAAATTTATTTGACACGTGAAGCAGGTCAGGAGGGTTACTTTAAAATAATCCCTGTTTAATGGGCTACACACACCAAAAACAGGCTTAGTGCTGAAACTCAACTTTTTTCTGCTGCACGGTTGCTGCTTGCATGTGAGTGGTCTGACCAATACGAGCAGCAACATCTTGGCTGTGTGTGCAGGGTGAAACAACTGCTTGTCTGAACATTTTTTGTGTCTGAAGCAAATGGACTACTAACAACTCTTAGTTATAAGCTACATTATTCTTTTACAGTTTCAGAGCTGTACATTGAAATTCACTGCAGAATAATAGTTGCAGTTATGCTTGACTGTAAAATATTTTACTTAAAAATGCTCACTTAAAAAAAACCTTACACGTTAAAATATCGAAAACACCTGTCTCCCTTTTCCTTTCTCGTTTCACAAGTGATTGTAGGCTAGAAACTAAGCAGGTACAAGTTGTTTAAGTGTATTTGTAACCCTGGCAACAAAGGAGACATAGCAACAACAGACAAGGGGAAACGGTTTGTGTTTTTGGTAACCATAAACATTTGGCCTGTTTAAGTGTGCACATCCTGTCCCAGACAGCTGATTGTTTTAAATGATATTCCCTCAGTTCACTCATGCTGTGGAAGTAAGTGTGAGAGATAGTGATTGTGCTCTCGAAGCAATGAGGTCACCGTCTCTCGACCAATCTCTCCCCTGTTGTATATATATATATATATATATATATATATATATATATATAAAACGATTGTTTAATAATTATGGCTTATTGTCCTTGTTTGTTGTGGAGCAAACCTGACAAATGAGGCATGTGATCTAAGTTTGTTTTGATTTTAAAATTGTTCTTTATACATGTTCATTTTTTTGCAGTGTCTCTGTGTCTTTTGTCCTGTGTAAATGAAATGTGTGATTGCAATTACTGCCGGAATGCTACGTTTATATACAGAGTTTGTAATATAGAAGTTTAGTTTTTTTACTGTTATGATTATGATTTTTGTACGCTTTTTGTGGCATCTGCTGTGGCAGATGTGCCCACAGTGCTGTGGCACACCACATGGCATGGTATTGTTCATTGTATCGGTATTTTTTGTACTTTAAATGCATTTCAAATACAAAGTTATTAATAATTTATTGATTTAATTATTTACTTTGATGTGATGAAGTTGAGTCACTCGTCCCAACCCTATTGTTGATATTTCAGTCATGCCTCAGTGACAAGCTTGATATGAATGTTCATATGAATGAGTTTTTGCGTGTCTAATTCTGACAGGAGGTTGAAGTGCAATCATAGCTATGGAAGTGGGTGGAGCTGTAACGGTTGGTGAAGTCGCGTTTTTGTTATATAACCACACACAATATTACACATGCCTTATTTCTGCCAGATTGATGTGTTCAGTGAAATATGGACATTATCTTTAAATCACATGCAAGTCTGGTTCGATTCGATTTTGCGCTTAATCGCACAAATTGGAAAAAATTAGCTAAATTCGCTAAGTTAAACTAAATATAGTGTGGTTTTAAAAACGGTTAGTTTATCATATAAACTATTGTTAGGGCATCTATTCTTAAGGCCAACTATTCTTAAAATGCATTGCTTATTTAACAGCTAATTATATATCTTCATTATAAACTTACTGTTGTGAATCAGGGTGAGGTAAGGAGACTGCTTTAACCACTGATTTATGAAGTACTTGCTCAATAACGAATTTTTAACCAAACAAAGTCACAAAATCACTCTGCTCTGGTTGTGCTCACTGCGTTTCAGATCAAAGTAGGCAAGTTCGTTGTGTTGTGTTGTGTATGTATTGTGTTGTTAAGCCAAATCATTCTCTTGAAGTTGTTCACCTCATGTCTCATATTATAGTCAAAATAAAAGAATAAGCTCTCAATGTATTACTTTATCTCTCCAATATTCTGCTTCAGCCAGATATTAGAATAAAACCTGGGGTCAAAATCTGAGCCACACCTATATCTCTCCAAATCTCTAAAACCAGCGGCCTTCATCTGTCACCGTGGCCGAGCAAAGTCAAAACTGTCACATTTTACACTTTCTATTGACTCTTTTGACCTGGTCTGGTTAATTGTAGCCCAGTACAATACATGATAGTTGCTCCCAGTGAGCTATGGGAGTGCCCTGAGCCAGTGGCATTTTAGTCTACATTTAAAAATCAGAGGTCCACATTAAAACCTTTACCTATGCTTCCATTTGCACTTTCTTGATGTTTTTAATTACTTTTCTTTTACATGAAATGTCATTCTTTCACTCCCTCTGGCCCTGGTTTGGATGAATGTGCGCTTCACATTTAGGAGGAGTTCATTTGACAGGCTCTCTGATTTTTAGAGAAGTACTGGGGCTTCATCAAAACCACGGCTTAAACTCAAGGGTATTTTTGGATGTATGTTTTTTTTAGTTTCCATATCTTGAAGGCTGCACAGAGCTGATTTGGTTTTTTTAATTCCACCAAAATAATCCTCCTCCCATAGCGAATAACCCCATGTGACCCCACACAGCAATCAGGCTTAAATCATGTCCACAAACTCTCATGATTTTTAAATCTGAAACTTTATCATATGTATTATCTTGACGTAATGTTAGTAGAATTAAATGACTTTTCCTTGAACTTTCCTTCCCCCCCCACACAAATTATATTTGTCATTTTTATTACACCAACCACAAATACTCCCCATTACTACACTTTAAATTATTTCCCCTATCAGGTTCTCTAAATGTACTCCACAGTTCAAGTGTACAAACATTTCTACATACAAAAGTTGAATTTCACATATCATTACTGTCCGTATGTGAAGCACAGAGCACAATTTATAACACAGAGCAAGTGCGCATTACATTGTAAGTATTGCTGCATAAGCACCACTGGTCTTGCACATTAGCATTAACTGTCTTCTATGGTCATGTTTCCTCATGCTAACTACTGTCATGGTGGAGGAACAGTTTGAATACAGTCTTGCTGAACGTGTTGAAGTTAGTTAAACCATTGACGTGTATAGGTAGCGACTATCACATTAGGTTTAATAGCGCAGTCTTTCAAATGTAACCTTATCACCTCCTTGAGGTTTGTTATTAATTAATGCATGAACGCTTGCACAGCATAGCAGTGCTTTCTTTATGAACTGGGGCTATAAGTATTGAAGAGTCTAATGTTGACCAGTACTTGATTCGTGGCAGTTGATTCTTATTGTGTGCTAATTGGGCAGGTTGATGGCAGTGAGGGTTGCAGCACAGCCCAGCTTTAACTTGTGTTGATTTGTTTCCTATAGCCAGTAGGACTGGGCTTCTCTGGATCTCGAGTGTTGCTAAGCAACAGATATTTTTATCCAAGCTTCATTTTCATGTCAGGAAGTAATCCACTATGATGATATCTTGAAATTTAACATGTAAATTCAATATCCTTTCCTTGTGAACTTGGCCCAGAGTGTGAGAATAAAATAACAATTATTGTTTTTTCTTTGTTTCTCTTTCAGAAAAAGAGGAATAGAAGTTGTTCAGGTAAGTGAACTCTTTATTTGTATATCAACTATTCATCTATTTTTTAAAAACACTCCAGTGACACACTTAAGATACTGGATTGCACTGAATTCAACATTATTTACAGTAGAAATAGAAGCGGTGATGCCATTGATTGCATATTACAGTCGACAAATGACATGAATGTTTGAATAAAATAATTGGGGCCTGTTGAATAGCTCACTAGTTTTAATTTAGTAGTTTAGTACAAAAACACAACATATATCTCTTTTTCTGTTCATATTATTATTGAAAATGAAAAGTGTGGGTAGTTTGTTGTCATTTTGTAGTTTGTTGTGTTTTGATAATTGAGCCCAAACTGTTCTCATTGGATTTGGCTATGCTAATATTTGCATTTTAACATTTAACAATCCCAGCACCTGGAAAGCATCAAACCGTCTCTCATAATCTGACCAAACTCTTCCCCAGTAAAGCAAACACCAACCAATCGCATTTCAGAAAAGCTGAGCCTTGATGATTAATAATGATCACAGATTGAGATGTTAAAGTTCACAGGCTCACTGCTATAGCATAAGTGTTACAACTTGTTATATCACTGTTTAGTCTGTGACTGTGGTTTAGGAACGGCTGTTTAACTTCTACATTTCCAGTTTTCAGATTACTAACAATGATGTGTTATTTGGTTGAATCAGTTTCTCTACAAAGGTGTAAATAGAGGAAAACATCTGTTTACTCCTGAAAACATCAAGAATAAACACAATAAGCTGCTGTGAGATTAGGGATTTGCTGAGAAGCAAGGTGTTATTTGGCATAATCTGGTTGATAATTACTCAAAAATTGAGGTGAAAAAAAATGGACCAGATATAAAGACTGGCAGGTGGGCTCTTTTAACTTGGGGAAATAAGAAACACTCTAGCCAGAACATCTTGGCAGCTGCATGTCAACACCTTAGCAACCAGTGATGAATAAATAGACTAGCACAGGCTTCATGGAATACAGCCCCCCCCCCCCAACCAACACATTTCTTTATAGCAGAACTCCTGTTCAGTTGACTATATGACCTTATGCCGTTCATAATTTAAGAGAATTCTGAGTGAGGAGTCACCATGGCCGTCTAGTAAGTTAGTGAGGTGTGTTTATTTACTTACTGGCATTGGCAGTTTAGGTATTTTTAGTTACAGGTGTTGCGACTCATGCAGTTTTGTAAGCAGCATTACACACAACTGTTCTACCTGGATTTACTATATCCTAAAGGCCTGTTCACATCAAGAACTATAAACACATACCTGTAAGATAACTAAGATAACTGTATTAGCATCCACACCAACAGATGATAACACTGTTCATTCTAAGCTCACGCTACAGTTAATGTGCATGCCCTTTAAATTCAAATGTATTTGATTGGCTGTCAATTGTTTTCTCGTTTAGCAGCTGTAAAAAAAATGTTCCGAATGTGATCCCAGCGATATTGTGCCTTTAATTGTTGTTGTCCATAGTGTGAACTGTTCTGAACTCTACCTGTTACAGACATAATTTTGGGGTTTTACGGTTTGTGACCCATTGTGTACTGTTTTTACAGTAATTTTAATTTAATTTTAATTTTAGGAGCATCTTAAAAAATTGGGCACCCTTGAGTTGTAATTCTTATTGATTTTTGTATTAATACAATTTGTGTGTTATTTTTTCAGTTTTTCTCTTCAGTTGGTTGTACTTGTCAGGTTACTGCGTACACATAAACTAAGTTGTAATACATTCAGCTACATCTGTCTCATTTCCTTCCTAAACGCAACATGATTTATATTTAATTCTGCCACTCTGAGGCTCCATTAGCGTAAAGAGCATTTCCTGTTTCCCTCAGATACTGTAATGGTCCATGAAGTGTCTGCAGTGCTTCATTTACAATCTTGGTCAGTTTATTCTTTGGGCATAATGAGGTGAATCATGAGACGAGCACTTCCACAAGCACAGTGCTCATCATATGGGGGTTTTTAGCCCTTCACTATGGTGATCTCATTAGACCCACAGCAGACTCTAGGGTGCTTACCTTCCCCCAACATACTTTTATACCAATTCCCATCTTATTTTCTGAAATGGATCCATCAAACATGAACGCTGGTTGGGAAGAGTGTAAGTATTTTATGAATTAATGAAGGAAGATTAAAGAATGGTGACATCATTCATTAATTCATCATTCATCAACATTTATTGGCTACACAGAAGAAAAATGGAAGAAGTAAAAAAATGTTTTTCAAAATGTAATAGCTTAAACTAAAAATTGTAACTATTTAACTTATGATGTGGGACTTTAGACCGGACAATAATGCGGTCTGACATTAATGCAGCAATGTATTTCTGTGGTTCATTAAAGCCTTACTTTTAAAACTACCTACTAATTCTTATCATCTCCTGATGATTTTAACTATGAATGACAGATTCAGAACGTGATTCGCTACATGAATCACCTCAATCCATCTTCAGGTTTCGGCTATGCATGTCTCCCTCCGTCAGCCATCTGCCCATAGTCTCTTACAGTGGAATGACTCATCATTGAGGGACTGAAGCAGCATCTGACCTCTGCCAGCTCATTTCTGTCATGAGCTCTGTATGTGCTTTTGTAATGACGGGAGAAAATGACACGTCTTTAAAGTTGCAATCCATAACTTTTTTGGCTAAAAATGAACAAAAATCAGTTATTGATCAAGTACATTTTAGTGTTTTTTTAAACAACAGATTAGTGTTCAAAATGGATTCCTTACCCACATTTGCAACAGTAAGCTTCTAATAATGATTTATAAGTTCAGATGTCGGCCTTATTTCAAAGGAACTGTCAGTTTGGCTTCATTTGACTTCAACAATGTAAAAAAAAAGTATGTAATGTAATCAATCCAAACAGAGATGCTGTTATGGAGGCAAATGTTATGGATTGCAGCTTTAAACAGATTCTCTAAACTTATTCTCAGTTTCGGTTATTTACGGCTCTCACTTGGGTGCTTGTTGTTGGGTGCTGAGTAATATTAAGCAAAGATAAGTCATGGAAAGGCGCATAAGAGCAGCCTTCCCTCATCTATACACACACACAGACATCACACGTCATGTGCTGCTTTGGGTTGCAGGCGGACAGACGTTGGTGTTTAGTTACATATAATGTCTCAGTTAGCATACAGAATTGTGAATAAATGATTCATTGCATCTCTACACAGATGAGGAAATGGAGGTGGCTCTCGCGAGTAACATGACACAGAATGTTACAAGATGTGTTAAGAGCGTCTTTAAATGGAACTACAGTAGCATAAGCCCAGTTAGAGTCAGGCTACTAGATTTAATTCATTTCTGTGAATTGTGATAATGTGAACTGAGAACATTTTTGTCAGCTTCTATGCTTATGTTTAGTAAAAATGGCTTCTAGTAAACCTTAGTTTACTAGCTTAGTCAAATATAAAATATTAACAGAAAGCTAAGCATCTTTATAAATGCATAATGAAGAAACACTTCAAGAACTGTATCTATCTTACTATATCACCGAATTGATCTCTTATATGACCTTATAGGCCCACTGTGTGATATAGAAGCCACTGTTTAGCCAACAAACTAAATAAGAATTGTGGTTATTGTACAATTCTTGGCATTGACACACGGTAGTCATGCCATGAGAGGTGTGTTTCCATTCTCTGTGGCCTTGCGGTGGAACGACCTGCTTGTGTACAGTAAACATGAGATTAACATAGACAAAACAGGTTTGTCAGCAAATCAGCACCACAGGATTTAAGGTCCACGTGGTTTGGAGTTCCTCCTCCACTTGACATTGACACTCAACCACTGGACCTGGAAGATGGGGGGGAAATAAACTAAATATAAAACCAGGCAGTCATCTGGGTTTAAACATTTAGTTGTGCTAAATGCAGGCCCATACAAGGAAACTAGATTGAAACGAGATTATAGCCAGTAGCTCTTAGTCATAAGTAGTGTGTTGTACTTGTTTCGCTGTGAAATTGAATCAAATGTAAGCGCTTCCACATGCCACTTATTTAAAATTACGTAAGTGAATTTCGCACACTCTTTTGTGAGTAGTAAAAAACATATAAATATTTATATCATTGTTAGCAAACAGGGCTTGTTTATTATAATGATTTAGTTATTATTAATGGTCATTTTAAATAAAACATTTACGCTTCTATGGTCTAGTGTCTGGGGGAAGTCAATTGTGCTGTGTCACCATATTGTTTGTCATCGCTGTAATGTATGTTTAGCTGCACGTTAATCAATTTTGCATTTGTGTTATTTCCTTTTCACTTTTTGCCACTTTCATTAATATTAGATAGTAGCAAATGGTTGGAGGATTAGGGAATGCAGTTTTACATGTACATGCAGTTTTAAAGAGAGAGTTCACCTAAAAAAGAAATTGTATCGTTTACCCAGTGTCATGTCAGTCTCACCTTTTTGAATTTTTTGTAAGAACTGAACCAAATGATCTGGTTTACAAAACCGGATCTGAAAGATTTCTTCACAAATCAGTTTGAACCAGCCACTGCAGGGATAGATTATTAATAAATAGCAACTTAAATTTCTGTCACCCAAAGCATGTCATATGGCAGACTTCAGAACACAGTGCATGATGAAACTTTATTGATGTTTGTCCTTGGGCAGAACAATAAGTCACTGCTTTATATTCATGATATGAGAGCATAAGATGGCCTTTCACCTCTCTTTTCCCCAGCTTGACTTGAGCCAGCCATTAGAGGATCAGGGTCCTTTGGATGTCATCATTCACAAGCTAACAGACCTGATCCTGGAGGCGGACCAGAACGACACTCAGTCCCTGCTGCTGGTCCAGCGTGTGCAGGTGAGAACCGTACGTTTGGCTTATCCGAGCATGTGCTATGCAGGACAGGCTGTGGTCTAAAGCCTCTGCCTAGATTTACAGCTTTGATAAAGTGCAGGAATCTGAATCTGGTTAAGAAGCAGGATTTTTATCTAAATGAAGTTTATCTCTGATATTTTTTATTTTTATTTTACTTTGTCAACTTTTTTTCTACAGGTAGAGTTTTACGATGATAAAAATACTGCACAATAAAGTGTTGTTACTTTAGTTCAGATTTCCATCCCCAATCCATGTTGGGCTTTTGTTTCATCTTTGTATAAAATGTAACCCAGCATTGACCTCTAAATGAGAACGTAGGAGTGCTGAGCCTGTTAATGTTCTTAAACAAAGCTCTCTTGTAAGACTGGACTCTCACTAAGAAAGCTCTTATGTATTTTACATAGATTTCCACTAGACAGAGTGATCTGAATTAAATAATTCAACCCAGTTTTAAATGTTCAGACATTAGGGCTGTTTGCTCATTTTGTATAACCTTTATTTGTCTTGCTAATCATAAATAATTACTTAACGTATTACAGAACATAGGTTTGTGCATTCTGTGGGAATCAAACCCATGACCTTAGTATTGCTAGCACCATGCTCTGCCAGCTATAGAGAAGCTATTTAGCCGCATTTTCAGATGATTTGAGAGGTTGAGTGAATGAGGACAGTGGTAGGACTAGAAAGAGATGGGGGTGAGTGGTTATGTAAAAGAAACAACCCTGCAGCTTTGCATACAGTTGGCATGACGTAACAGTCTGGCTGCGTGTGTACACGTCTATTCATGACATGTTTATATCTATTATCTATGTGTGCCAGTTTGTACATGTTAGTCAGATCACTGCCTTTTTCATAACGCCCAGGATTGTTTAAAAAATGCACAATACAATAACGTTTTCAATTTGTCATATTTGTAGCTGCTGTTGTTCTGAGCTGTTCCACCTGTCTTGCAGGATTATATTGATGCTCACCCAGAGACTATCATTCTGGACCCTCTTCCAGCCATCAGAACTCTGCTGGATCGCTGTAAGTCTTACCAGCTGGTCCACCGGATAGAGGACTGCATGAGAGGTAACATGAGAGCATGAGAGGTATTTTTAACATGTTAGGTTTACTTTTCAGTTATGCTAGTGGTGATTGTCTAAACATTACAGGAGTATGTTGAACAAGACTGAACTTAAACTCAACCTAGTAGTTGTTAGAGTGGGTTAATGGTAGTTATCACTTGTTAAGTAGTAAATGCTCTACAACATCAGAAAGATCATACTTCCTGTCTGAGGACACAACGCAGCTCCTACTCCAGTCACTGGAACCTTACCTTCCTCTCTCAACTCACTCCTTCAGAAATACGTCCCCTCTTGTCAACTATGTTGTAAGCGAGCAACATCTGATTATTCTGTCACAACGAGGTGTCAGATCATTATCTAAGACATCTCACCTATTCACCTATTCAGTTCTGTCTTCCAGCCTCCACCCAATCTGCTGAGACAATAATCTTTAAGAAACATCTTACTTGTTTGACATAGACCTGACTGATTACTGCTCCAATGTTTAACCTCATTTAACATTGTAAAAAAACTTTTTTTTTCTTATGCTCTTCTACTCATCTTGTCCCTATCATACCTACTTATTAATGTAGCTTTGTAGGCTTGTTGGTTCTTAGGCCAGAATGTTACAAGCTGTCTCTCTTTGTAAGTCGGATAGAAGTGTCTGCTAAATTAATAAATGAACATGTAAATTTAATGGAATGGCTGAGCACAGTGGTTAGCATGGTAAGTCATGATTCTCATACATTGCATGCAGGTTTCAGTCCAGCCTGCAACTTGTCTCCATTCCATTCCCTTTCTCTCCACATTAAATAAATTAAATAAAGGATTAAATAGTAATTGATTTTATACCTAATGACTTATGCATACAATTAAAATCTGTAGTCCAAAGGAGAGTACTCACATGTCCTCATAAGGTGGTGGTAGGGTTTTGTCTGATGTGTTTTATGGAAGATGCTGACTGCAGGGTTTTAGGAGTGAAGATGACCAATAAAGAGCCAATCAAATTGCTTTATGAGGGCAGTTTGAGAAGTTGGGATGAGAAATTTCAAAAGGTTTTCAAATTATTAGTAGCCATAAGCCATGATTTGCAACTTGTTAGTCAAAGGTAGGTGGTGTTATGGAGAGGGAAGCTGGTGTTCTAGAAAATGTATTGCTGGACAAAATCTAAATTCACCAGGAGTGCAGGATGAGTCATCAGTGATCTTTGGTTCATTTTCCCAGGAGAGACTGTAAATGTTATGCTGTTAAGCATTAACTTAAATTCACAAAACTCCAATAATAATGTCATGGCATCTGTAAATCTGTATATTTTTTGATAATGACTCATACTGCAGTTACCTTAACCAACTCCCCTGCTGTACAACACAGCAAGCATTTCATTCTGCCATAGTGTACTGTGCAGGCATGTATGTAAATGTCTATATTTGTCTTCGTGTGTCCAGATTCTGTTGAACCAGACGTGACAGATGGTTATGTAACACAATCATTTGTAAGCCTCCAGTCGGTGTTTCTCCTCTCGCTTTCATGGTGGGAGCCTCCCACCACTCATCTGAGAGAAACATGAACAAAACATTATACATGTACAGTTACACAGCAACAGTAAACAGGCTGCAATATAAATTCAATTTCAGCAAGCAGCATGCGTTTCAGACCCGCGTCAGCGCTCACCGCTGCTAACACAACTACCAGATTACACTCTGGCCATCTGTCACCCTCTCTGTTTTTATCTCATCCTCTCACATTCACGGGCGGACACTGCCCCACGTCCCTCTCTTTAGCAACAGCGAGTATGCTTGACAGTGGTTTCCATAGCAACAAGCATGGCAGCCGCTCTAGGTTCGACTCTTTTGGCTGAGGTTTTGGGTCTGGTGCGAGTCAGTAGACATGGGCTTTATTTCAAAAACCTAGTGAGCTGCCGTGCTGCCCACTGCTTGCTGTTCACACTCATTTCTCTGTCACTCAGGCCATTTCCTGGTAAGACGGCTGCGGTGCGATTAGCACCACCTTTTCTGGTTATCCATCTGCACATCCTAAAAACTTACATTACACCTAAACATTGTCCATTTCATGTTCTGTCTGCGGAGACAAAGCAGGGCTAGAATTTACACTTCTGAAATACTTTCCCTCTGTTCTGTTTATGTAAGTCACGTACAGGACACCATTTGTTTGTGCAGGAGACGAGTGTTTTAGCCTTTATAAGGCAAAGATTCACACCTTTATTTAATCTGGAGACAGATCAACTTCTGTGACAGATCACATCTGTGTGTGGTTTCCTGAGGATTCTTTTGGGTTTTAAAATAAAATGTTTATTACACAGTAAATTGGAAAGCGTGTCCCACGTAAGATTATAAAGCAGCAATATGGATCTTTTGCCTCTCTATCGCCATCTTTGTTTGATGGTGATAATTTGCGGAAAGCTACTTGCTAGAGTTGTCTTAATGTGGATGACAAGTTTAAATTTGAAGCAACACCTGTAAGAACAAGCTACAAATGCTCCACCTCAGCATCCGTACATGATGTATAGTAGTTGGTAAATTTATTTAATGTAAATCGAATTGTTTAAAAATGAGCAGCAACATAGCCTTCGCTGTCCTTCCAACTGAAAATCTAGTCCCTAACACATGCAGTAAACCAAAGTTAATAGTTAATGTCTTGGCAGTGATATACACAGTAGCTATTTATAGGTGTCTCACATGAATTTTATTGCATTGCGTATTTTAGATTCGTGGACTATTGTTTTTTCCAGTCAGCTTTGCGGATCAGAAATTTTATTTTTGATTTTCAATTTTATTGGCTCAAATCAGTGTTCACCAGTAAATCATAAGGGAAGGTTTTGCTAAGGCTACAAGTGCAATGTTTGGTAATTAGTATTTCTGATTATACCACTAGCTGTCTCAAACATTAGCCACTGTTTGGCTAATGTATGTTACAGTTCTCAGACAAACGGCAGCATTAAAAGCGTCACGGTTTTGGCAAGAATGACAAACATACATCTGTGTACTTCCATCAGCCAGTTTTGGCAATCTTTATCTGACACACTGGGCTCAAGGTTTTGCTAATTTCCTCTCTGCTTGTGGAAATATTTGGTCTAGAGATTCAGTTCAGGTTAAATTTGTTCACTAAAGGCCTGCAAGGTTGACAGATGGTAGATTTGAGCTTGGTAGATGGAAGGGAGAGACTAACGTGATATATGACCTTCCGTCTGTGTTGTTTAGCGGAATCAGGGCCAAAGCTCCATAGCAATGCTTTATAAACGTGTTCAAAACATTCCTTAAACTTCCCATAAACGTCTCTGCCGGCTCCGAAAGGTCTGCAGAGAGCGGGAGTGTTTAGACAGAGCTGGAGATTGATCCTGGACCCTCACTTGACCAGAAACGGGAACATCGTAAAGCATTTGTACCCACTCACGAGGCTCTCTCATTACTCTTCCTTTATTTACAGAATTGCCCTCTGCCATTGAAATGGAATCTCCAGTTTCAATAATAAGTCACGTATTACCAGCCATCAGTTACACAAACCCTGTAACTGATTTATATCATTGTTCAGATTCTGCCTCTAGAACATTCCCTGGAACATTCTACCAGCTACCAATCAAAATATTTTTGACTTGTTCCTTAGCTTGTAGAAACAAGTAAACAACACCTGAGCATTTTTGTTGGAGTGTTTTTGTAAGCACTTGCACTTGTATGAAGTGTTTGATTAAAAACAATTAATGTTCGTTTGTCACGTTTGTGTTTTTATTTTGGTCACAGATTTACGTGTTTATTTTAAATCCTAACCTTAGCCCATAGACTTCCATTGTAACTTAGGGACAAGTCCCTCAACCTAGCTGTAGGTTGCTCACACTACTCAACATCTGTTGGTTGGGAGAGTGTCTACAATTACAATGGAATAGGAGAACAAATGGCTAGCAGCTAGGTAAATGAACCAGGTTCTGACAAGGAAACAGCAGCACTCATTCGGTTTCAATGCTGCAGGATATTTCAATAGCGATACCGTCACTTGCCAACTCAAAATCACGCTACACAAAACAGGAAGTAAACATCTGGCTTGTGTTTTTATTGGCTAACGAGAAGCTGCATGTTGATCCTTTGTTTTAAGTATTTTGACATTGTTGGTTTAAATATATATATTGCTTGCTATTCTGCTCACACACATTAATAAAAGTGTAGTATGTAAAAGTATGAAAGTATAGAATGTAGTAAATGAGCTCCTTGGTTCCTATTCAGCCATTTCTTTCTTCAGAGTTGAATAGCAGCTCATCAGCTCTTTTGACAGTGCTCAGATATGATCACAGTCCCTGGTAAACCGCCTGTGTGGAGAGCCGTGTCATCAGGCTGTTAATGCTTTACTTCTCAGCTCATTTCCTGTGCTGCACTATCAAAAACTCTAAAACATGCCCTATCTCCACTGATAACAGCGCTAAAGCTAGCAGCCTTCTAAAAAGCTTGTTGCACTGCAACAAAGGCAGATATGGTCCCCAAACCTAAAGGCTGTACTTTTACACAGCTGTTGTATCATGTTCTGATGAGTTAGAAAGCTTGTATCGCCTTTTTACCTATTATTATTTTTCCACCAGGTTTACAAAATTAGAAAATTAACTTTAGTGCTGCTCGACCATGCAAAAGTTGTTGCCATGATTCTGGAGCGTTGTTGGTTACAATGACATTGCTGTGTGTGGATGCTAGGGTGTCCCAAGCTTACTAGGCCAAGTCAAAAGAATCTTTGTGCCACAAGCATAGGACGCATCTCTGTTTTGTGGTCATTTCCTGTCTAATAATGTACCTCCTGTCAGTATTCGTAGCTACTAACATAGCTACTCATTTGCAGCTATTGATGCTTTTGTTCCATTCATCTATCAGCAGTGATACCCAGGACAGCGAAAGTACAGTATTTTCAAACAAAGCCTTGAACCCGCAGGTCAAATTGCTGCATTTCTGTTGAGTGGCTTCTGCATTATGCAGAGTGAGTCAGGACTCGGTGGCTTGTGTTCATTGTTCTTCAGTCAGTAAAGTAAATAGGGAAGTAAAGGCAAGCAGAGGGGAACTGATGACAGAGGACCTTTCACAAGCAAGAACTGTTTCATGAGGTTCACTGCGGGTATCATACGTTTTTCACAAAGAACATCATCCTTTTAAATGTGTAAAGACATTCCATATGTTCTTATCCGTGGAACTTAGCCTCTTCTGGTGAGCTTAATGTTTAAAACGCTGGCAGACTCCACTGGTTTAGTTTTACGTTTCAGATACAGTATCATTAAATAGTGTTTGCTTTCTTTTCCCTGCTAAAATGACTCAGCATTTCTGGTAACCAGAAGATTTAAACTCTGTTCTGAAACCTAATAATGGCCCCTTTCCAAATGTGAGTAATTGTAGTGAATATTCAGCAAGATGAAGCTTTTGAATCAAAACCAATATTCCCTATGGAGTTTTTTAGACCTGGTATGATAATTTACCAGTTTTTTAGACCTGGTGTGTAAGAGTTTTTTTTTTAATATAGTTGCTACTTTGAGTTTGGCTAAAATAAAGATCTTAGATGATGGCATTTAAAGAGGTCCCTGTTAGTGTGTATCGTTGCTGTTTGAGCATTAAAAGCTACAAATTTACAATGCTAAAAATTCACTATAAAGGAAGATATTCTTTGTAACAGAAATCATTGGACTACAAAATTGCTCCTTGGACTACAATTTGACTGTGTGACATCACAATGCCCAGAAACCCTTTGGCCTAATAGTCAACTAATGTTGACTAAACTGTGTGCTTAAACTTTTGTAAGCCTCTGTTTACTGATCTTATTCTGTGTAATACATGGATAGTGGGTGTGTGTGAGCATTATTTTTGAATGGTTTATAACATCACATCTGAAGTGTATAAGATGTAATAAAAACAGATCTCTATGAATGTTTTTTTCAAGTCGTGCTTTCAAATGTGTTTCTGGTCGTTCCGCTTGTTTTATTATCTGAACTGGGCTGGAAGGCAAAACTGACACTGTTGTTAATACTGTTTATATAATCTGAGTGGGATGCGAACTGACGATCTGTCCAGCATGAGAGATGTGCTCTAACGAGGTGTGAGGTTTACACATGCACAGCTTTCAAACACCAGTTGGCTTGTAAATGTGATTCTAGTGAATCTACTTGTTGAATTTATAAGGCAAAGCTGACGTCATTGTTACGGTTTAAGCTAAAGCTCATGGTTATTGTAAGGGGTGGGACATTTCTGGAACATGCTTTATTTGGGTGACCAGTCACAACAAATTGAGCCAGCTCGACCAATTAAATTTATGGGAAAGAGGGGCTTTATATAATTCAAAACTAAAGAGCGATTGGCATAGACTGGAAACAGAGGTGTTGTGATAATGTAATATGTGAAAAATAAATCAAACTCAAGACTTTGTAAGAGCATTATGGGACCCCTTTAAGTAAACCTACCCTTTGGTACAGCATAGTGCTGTAAAATGCTGCCTGTGTTAGCAGTTAACATTGTTTTGGTAGGCATTTTCAGTGTTGTGAATGCGTGTGTGCTGGCTTCACAACTAACCTAACCAGCAATACATCTTGGTTAATCAGTTTTAACTAGAAGTTTTTTTTGGAAGAACTGTATAGCTATGTGCACCTGGCCAGTGCTAGAATAAACCAGCCTGGAAATTCAGTCCTTCATATTTGGTCTTTTCAGTAGGATTCATCTCTTCATCTGTCTTTTTTTTTGCAGATGAAAGGATACGTTCTCCTCCATTTATGGTGCTGAACAGTGAGTGTGGCGCAGACACATTGGAGCAGATCGAGCAGCATGGTCTTACATTCCCTTTCAGTAAGTCCCTCCTCTTCCTTTCTGGAACAGGAAGTGATGCATCACTTATGCATCTGTTATCCATAAACACAAAGATGCCGTGTTGTAAATCACTACATTTACTTTAAATGCACATCAGGATGTGAGACATTTTGCTGTGCTTTTAACTTTTAACAGCTCTGTCATATGTTAAGTAAGGAATAATTAATGACAGTCCATTGGTTATGGATTACTTTTCACACTTAGTGGTCTGGAGTCAGTTATTCTGTATTTACCAAAGTTTCTACACCTAAAGACATTTTCGGTATTTTTATCTAAAGCCATTTTTAATGTTTAATATAAAATTTTAATTTAATATTAATGATAATTAATATTAAATTAAACCATATTTTAATAATTAAAACATTAAATAATTCTTTTCTGTGTGTGTCAGTGTACGTGAGTGAGTGTGTTTCCCATAGTAGTCTAAAAAAATACTGTTGTTCTCTGGTGCTTTTGGTATGACGCTGTTTGAAGTAACTGAAATCATTTGTCAAGGTGATAAGGAGTGCTAATGTGGGCAACAAACCTGGAACTACTTTACAGCCATGCATTATCAAACAGTCTCATATAATGTCTGTCAGCCAGTCACAATCAAGCAGCGCTGAATATTAATTAGACATATTCATCCACCACCTTATTTAGTGTGTTTTTCTTCCCTGTCAGTTTGCAAAACACGGGTGGCTCATGGAACTAACTCTCATGAGGTAAGACTGTTCTGCTTTCATGCTAAATGACACACTTCTTTACCCCCTGTGCTTGATGTTAATAACAGGAAACAGAGATTGATCATTTCTCTTCACCGTTTCCATGCAGATGGCTATAATCTTCAGTGCTGAGGATCTAAAGGATGTGAAGCCCCCGTGTGTCATTCAGAGTTTTATAAACCACAACGCCGTGCTCTATAAGGTGTTTGTGGTCGGGGAGTCGTACACTGTTGTGGAGAGACCATCGCTCAAGAACTTCCCCTCCGGACCATCTGGTAAATATACACATAAATTCTTTCTAAACGTTATGTCCATGAAAGGCTCTGTGGTTTGTTAATTTGACCATGTTCATACAGTTCTGTTTATGTAGTTGTGATTTACACTTAAAGATGATCCTGCTGTCTTACCCAGATCTCTAAGCTTAACTGTGCTTTGTAGTAAAAATACTGGCTAAATTTAGCTGTCATCCAGTCAGCAGAAAAGCTCAGTCGAGGCAGATGTCCACCGCAGGTCTTTGTAAAGGACAGACCCTTTGCATATTCTAATATCTGTGGTGTCCATGTAAAGCAGTTACACCTGCCAGCTGACCGGCCTGTTAGTTTAATGCAAATACAGTAGGTCGGCTCTGTGTCTGAACTTGTGCTGAAGTTTGTAGCACACAGGCAACCACATGTGTAAATCTAAAAGTTACACAGTGCTATCCTTTCTAAACAAAAATGAGGTGGCACAGTGTATTAAAGTCAATTCAGTTTAGCTTCCAATTTTGTAAAACCAATTTTTGGTTTTACATTTTGATAATATTTTAATTAAGGATTTTTTTCTTTTTTCTTATTTCATTTTTTCTTTTTTTTTTGTAAATTCATTATTACATTTTTATTTATTTACTTAACCTGAACTGCTAGACTATGAAGCAGTGATAGTGTCATGCTGTAAGATACTTTTAAAGATAGAATTACAAGTATTAATAAGATCATTTATAATAATCCATATTAAATTGTACAATGACCCAAAAAATTTTTCAGATTTAAAACTCACATTCTGTAAACAGACATGGTTCAGTTGGTTAAACCGAGAGGTGATTTTCAAATAGATTTTGCGTTTTCTTAAAGCATCAGCATTCAGTGCCATTGAACATAGCTATATTTAGAAGCTGAATTTATTGAGCTCTAAAGGACTTCAGAAAGATATTATCCTTTAGGATTAATAGATGTGCACCATAAATATTTGCTTGTGGCTTTGCGTCTGTGAAAGGAAGGAAAGCTAAGTGGTAGATTGCTGTCTTACTTTAAATCAATCTTTTTGTATTGCATTTTGAGTGGCATCATAAATCTCAGCATCCTCTTGGCACAAAATATTTGTTTTTCTTGTTTTCTGTCTCTCCCTCTCTCTGTCTCCCTCCCTCTTTGCCTGGCACTCCTAAAGCCCTTCAAATCTGTGAACTCAACCACAAACCTCTGCTGCTGTCTAGTGGCATTTTGCGCACTTACACAATTACATTTTCACTGTAACTCAACTGGCTGTGCTGATATGGCCAGGTTTTAATTGTATTCATTTGTACTTTTGTTTCTTGCCTTTCCAGACAGAAAAGCAATTTTCTTCAATAGCCACAACGTGTCTAAGCCAGAGTCATCATCTGACCTCACATCTGTAAGTGGTCATCTTGTTTAAACTAGGGCTGCAAGATGCATTACAATTATCTAAATATTTTAAATCTGCATATCACAATATTACATTACAATGGTTTGCAATAACTGAATTATTTAAATACTTCAAAAAGTATAGTTTGTACTATACAAACAATGTTTAAAACAATGTTGCAGAGAGTTTATTTTAAAAACTTAAAGCATTATTGTATCAAATATCATGTATCACATTATTTAGCAAGTTATGGTATATCGCATTTTTCTTTCATATCGTGCAGCGATATTTTAGTAAAATGTTTTACTAACACATATGTTGTGTTAGTAAAACACATGTATTAGCACACATATGTTGTTCAGGGATTTAAGCATTGATTTTGTATACTCTGTATTGAGGTGAAATGTATTGACTTTTTGCTCTTTGTGTTATAATAGAGAGATAATGTGGAAGGTGTATCCCAGCCGCCTAATGATGATGTCATCAGGGAACTGTGTAAATCCCTGAGAGAAGCTCTTGGGGTTTCACTCTTCGGCATTGATGTTATCATTAACAACCAGACAGGCCAACATGCAGTCATTGACATCAATGCATTCCCTGGTGCGTATCTCCCCATGCAAATATCCTAAGGCAACTCTCCCAGGTTACATAGAGAGGAAACTTCCAGAAGGGTTTGGTTGGTGCACATGTTTACTCGCTATCAAATTTAGGAAGGTTTTTGGCCACACCAAAAAGCTTTGTGTTTTTGTATACCGTTTGTATTTGGACCAATAAAAAATAAGAATGCTCAATATAAAGGATGGAAAAATCTTTAAAGAAGTTAAAAATGCATGTGCCAAGTCCTTAAACAATAAGCAACATGCACATTTTTTGTAACCTATACCTTAAAAATACATGTGCATGTAAACATCATTTATTAATATTAATTATTTTCTGTGTAAAACTTAAAGATTGACATTGATCACTAAATTGCAGTCTGCCTTCTTGAGACATAAACTAAATTCAAACTTATCTGTGTCTTCCACTGGATCCCAGCAACTGGCCTCATGAGTTCCTATAACCCTCATCATTTTCTGTTTTATGATTTGTCTCATTACATGACAACAAAAAAGCTTTCTGCATGTTGATTTTTCCATCTTGACTTTGTTCCATCCAAAAAGTTATTTTGGACAAACGTTTTTCAGATCTTAGGATTATTTTTAACAGCTGAATCACAAAAGAAATAATAATAGAAATCATTAATTTTGTCATTACATATGTAATACATTCATTACATATGTAATACATTCATTACATATGTAATTTATTACATTAATGTAATTCATATATATTAATAAACTCAGTAAACATCTTAATGACTCTGGTACGTTTTTTTTACACCATGTCTGTCCTGTCTGTAGGATATGAGGGTGTTCCAGAGTTCTTCAATGACCTCCTCAACCACATCATCAACGTCCTCCAAGACCACTCTTCCAACGACCCATTGGTTCCACCTGCTTCCGTCCACCAAACCACTTTAGGTGCGGGTGAGCGTAGCTGTGCCCCATCCCAGGAGTGCTGCAGTGTGCTGGGCAAGGAGTCAGACACCAGCCCCTGGATCGTGGAGGGAGACGGTGGTCGGAAAGGCTCTTGTCAGAGACTGGGCTGCAACACGGCCATGTCCCCTAACTTCCAACAGCACTGCGTGTCCACAATAGCCACTAAGGCATCATCACAATGACTGCCCCCAACCCACACCTCAGCCCTCCCCTGAACAAATTGTAAAGACAAAGTGAATAATGTTCTATTACAATACTAACTATTATACTGCTAATATAGCTGTAATCAGAAATAAACAATAGTGGAAATAATCATAATGAGGTTGATAATGGGCATTGGACTTCTCTTATGCCTGTTGTGTATGTATATTTTTGTTTATCTTTTTGTTTGTAGTTTTCCCTCAGTTTCCTTCAGTAATAATTCACAGTACTGTAATGTGAACTTCGGGAATTCAGTTGTGATCAGCTAAATTCTGTTTTTTTTTATGATGAATCACAGTGGAGGTTTCCACCCAAGGCTGGTTCGAAATTTAAGATGGAAGAAGGTTTCTCTTTAGTTGCTTACAGAAAGCTTAACCTAATAGTCTTTATTTGATAATTAACACAAAACCCGCCAATATTCGCACCACCAGGACACTTGCAGTGTCTTGCAATGCTCTGTGTTTAGTGGCGATCCTATATTGTGATGATCCATAGTGTTAAACTTTGTGCATCGTCTCCAAACCTGCTCTTAACCGAAGGCCACATGGGACAGCAGGCAGCTCTTATTGAGTGAACACCACTGAACACCACTGCATCTAATGTTGTGACACTCCATGATCTACTCATACTTCCATAACTGTTATGACACCTGACATTTTTCATGTGCATTTCAGTGCATCATATCAACAGATGTATATGAGAGAAAATCAAATGATGGAATCCAGGTGAACTGTGTCAGGTTTTTGTTTCGATTCGTTATGATAGTGGAGGAGGCTAAAATTTGTCGAGTTTTGTTGGACAGTTGAAGGAGGTTTACTTGACATTCCCTGTGTGTGTGTACATACCTGCGTATGTAATGTTTTTTAGCAGACGGTCCTTTAAACATTCTGATGTTTTGTATATGATCCAGTAAGTCATTTTTTGTGACTTTAACTTTAGATTAGTACACGCCTTTAAAATATATGAACAAACTGTATGAGATAGATATTAATGTATATGTCGGAAGTATTTTTGTTGTTCTTATTTCTAATTGCACAGAAGGACACATGGTTCTCCAAAGGGTTAAATGCTTTGATGCTTGGTTACCATTCCTGCATTAGAAGAAAATTTAACAGCGTTTTATAGTTTTGTTTATAATTGCTAACCTGTTTGAAAATGACTAGTGAGTACAAAGTATTTATGTTTTATACAGGCATACAATTAGCTAGGCATTGTTAAATCATCGTTTGGTTGCTGATAAAACTCATTTTCAAACTGCCATGATGTACATTTCAAAAGAGTGACTTGCTAAGATCTAATTAATGAAGTATGATAATTAAAACCATGCAGTGAAACAATTAGCAATTGATATAAATCAATAATATAATAACACTATTATGGTATTTGGGGTTGTTGAATACTGCAGCTTTTTATTACCTTTAAAAAATGAGCTGTTTGCACGTTTAGAAGGGCATTTGTTTTTAAAAAGCTTTAAGACATCACACGGCAGTTTTGTATGATTACAAAGAGTGGTTTGCTATGTATATCGGAAAAGTTAAATATAAAAATATTTCTCCCACCGAGAGCCCATAAAGTGATTTAAATTACTCCTTTACATGGAGAGACAAGTGTTTGATGACCAACAGCAAACCGTTTCTTTTTATTGCTGTGAGTAGAGCGAATATTGATGTGTGACTGTAGACATTGTCTTAATGTGGTACACTAGAACAGTGTTAAACTAGAACTGCTTTTATTCTATTCAGTTTTATGAAGTGACTGCATTTAGTGCCACCCGCCCCTCCCCCCAAACCCTGAGCACCTTACATTTGTTGTTGCTTTTCTTGTCCTGAAGGGGTCCATTTTGTTACGGATGTACGTGGTATGTGGTAATGCATTTAAAATGAATATTTTCATAGAAAAACAGTTTGGTATACCTATAGTGTCTCCCTTCACTGCTATGGACTACAAATTCAAAGGTCATGGTTTGGATGCCGTAAGCCATGTTGACATCAATAACAATTACTCTGCTTTGTTTTCAATGGATGTGTTGCCTCTGGCTTGCCCTGGCTGTTTATATCAAGATGGTTGCAGTAGGTTTATATGACTAATGGGGAATGTGTTCAGATTATGGTGGTGTGAGAATGACAGCCTTCAATACAACTTTACCTTTTGTCTCTGTAATGTTGCCTTCATTGTGCTATGAAATAGAGAAGAGTTCTCACCTACTAAATTCTTTGTCTCTATATGTATTTTGTTATTTACTGACAAGAATTTTGGTAGGCTCACATAGACAGCCTACATATGTATATATACACCTTATTAATTGGTGGCCACCACTAAGTCAACCTCAACGCAAGTATTTAAGTTTGTGATTCTGCTTGATGAGGAGGTGTGTGCTATTCGTTTTCACCTTATAGACCATACAAAGATTAAAGCAATTCGAAACTTACATTGAAAGAGGGACCCATCCAAGCCACAGTAATAACCAGAATGTAATAGAGACTTGGGAGGTGAGGTGTCCACTGCCCAGTAGTGGCTAAAAATCACTCTGAAAAGCTTTGAAACCACATATCAGTGCCGTGACATTGTGAGGGCAAACAATATATAAAGAACTTTCTCATTATAATACTTTTCTCCAGAAATGTATTAGTGTGTTGAAATCGGGACAGTATACCGCTCCGTGTTTTGTCTTCAATAAATACATTTACAAAATATATTTACAAAATTTACAAAACAAAAAATATTACTCGAAATAAAGTAGAAGAGCTCAGACCGTTTACAGAGTAAAACTGATTTAGTGTAGCAGGCATACAACCGAAACAATTAAACTGCCGTTTGAGCTAAATGAACAGACCGTGCACAGCTTAGGCATAATGCCATCCTCTTTCCGCCTGCCATTGGTCCACACATTCTCACTAATGTCATCCTGAGGACATGATTGGCTAGACCTTCTGTCCATCACCACCGCCGCTAGTCATTGGCTGGTCCCAGTTAACTAATACGAAAAATCCATGTTCTCAGGTTTCGATATGTCACTAGAGCAAAGCCACCCTTAAGATCAGAAGCAGTCGCTTCATGCCTTGCACATGTCATAAGTAGTACGCGGCAGACTCAAAGCCGATTTTCAGCGCCTGGACAAAACAAAAAATGTGCAGTAACATTATGCAAACAGCTTAAAGTTGTGTACTTTACTTCAACAGAAATATGTCGTCACTATGTTTGTCTTGTTGGCCGGACGAAGCTGCTGTAATAGTGGACTGAGCGGATAAACGGGACTGAATGACGGCTCGTCGCGGTGGTAAATGAAGCACCAGCCGTTCGCTTCGAAGCAAAACGCGCCCGAACATGGCTGACAGAACAGCTCCGAACTGTCATCTACGACTGGAGTGGGTTTACGGCTACCGGGGACACCAGTGCCGCAACAACCTGTACTACACGGCCGCCAAGGAGATCGTTTACTTTGTCGCCGGCGTTGGAGTTGTGTACAACACACGAGAACACAAGCAGAAATTTTATTTGGGACACAACGATGACATAATCAGGTAGACACATTCACATTAATGTTTTTTAGCAGGATTTAAGGCGTATGCATCGACGTATTTGTATTCCGGCGATTGCGCGCAAACTATCACACCTAAAGTAGCAAACTGGCGATTAACGTTGTTTAAACGTTTCGGTGTGAGCCTCTGTATATAACACGTTACTATATATGAAATCGCAAGATCAAAGTGGAAGTTGCTCCGCTGAGGCGCTGTCCAGCATGCCGGGCTGCTGAAGGTGATCTCCGATCGCCTGATCACCTTCAGTAGGCTGGCGTGCTGGACAGCGACTCAGCGGAGCAACTTAGCAGACGCGTTCACATAGGACGCGTTTATTCATTCCATCGCGGGATTTATTTATCGTCGGTCCATGCACACATGCAACGCTGGTCATTTTGTTCACATCCCGTGTATTATTAATGTCTGGGTAAAAGAAGTTTAACTTTGAAAAACGCGTCTGGATACCCTTGCGTTCGGTTTCGTTCCACTGGGCTCAGTTTGACTGATTGCGTGAAAGGATCGGCCGCTTATAGAAGGTGAAGCTGTGCGACTACAATGCCTGTAGTCTGTCCTAGACGCGGCGGTGTTAGGCTCTACAACTCTACAACGAATTGTGTTAGCTTTACGTGTACTGTTGAATTCACCTTAAACAGACACATTTCTTAAGCACGGTCGTGACAATTCTCATAAGCGTGCTTTTAAAAGGGTTGTGAATGCAAACTAGCTAAAACTGAGGCATCGTGCGGCTCTTGATCAGACATGGAACTTACATTTAGCATATAGATCACGTATACAGCATCATATTTAACCTGATTTAGCCCCATTCGAGAATTTGGTCGAATGAATCAATTTATTCATTAATTGATATTTATCGATTATTTCTTTTCAGTGAAATGGTCGAATATCACTGATAGTAGTTGTTTGTAAAGTGTCACTATTGCTTGATTGTTTAATGTGTATGGAAATATATACTGGCACAAAATGCAATGCCACTACAATCTCACTGATTGACAAAGCCTGACTGTAGCTGGTTAAGCTTTAATGTAGTAATAAGTATAATAATAGCCAACAACCTCGGTCTAAAAAATTTATTTTAATGAAATGACCTCTACAGGTTATGCTTTTGATTTAGGTACTCATAAATTATATTTGATCGTCAACTAAGGATATGATTGTGTGCACGTTCAGTTTTAATGGTAATTGTATTATTAAGGGAATAACTGTTTTCTGATCTATATAAATGTGCTTCTATAGCTGATGGGGAAGACACATCATCTAATCATCAAGGTTAAGGCATCCTACAGGAGTCTGTGTGTGTGTCTGTGTGGGTGTGTCTGTCTGTGTCAGCTGTGTGTTGTACGTGTGCGGTGTTTTAGTGAGAGCTGGAGGGGGTGGTGCTTTGCCTCACCGCCAGTCATCTGCCTCAATTCTCTATTATTAATTAGGTGTCAGGGAAACTGACCTTGGTTACCTCGCATCTGTGTGAATGGGTTTGTGAACACACTGCTTTCATTTGTAGATAGAGACTAAAATGCTAAATTTCTCAGACATAAGTCAAGCGTCTGGTATGAAATGTGCATTTCACCTTTTCATTGCACCTTTATGCAGCCTTTTGAACAAATCTGTAGTTTATTCACTGCTTCCAAATATGTCCCAGCTGTGTGTGTTTGCGTGTCAGATGTCACATAGGGTCTCATTTATCTCTGGTTACTTCAGTATCAGAATGTGACCCAATGCTTGGCTTTCTGGTAGGGCCATTATATGCTATTCATGCATACCAGATGCGTCCATATGCCAGCAGTGCACTATTACCAAGTTTTCAGCACAGGTCATGTGTTCAGACAATATTCTGAGTATATAATATATATCTGTATTCATACATGCTAAGACACATATACTGTATAAGACTAATCAAAGGATATTGAACAGAAAATATGGTTGTTAATATATACTAACCATTTTCATGACAAAACCATTTTCATGACAATTAGCAAAACACATTTTAAGCTCATTTTAATAAGCTAATTAATAATTATATGTTTTAGTGATTTACATTAATGTATTCTCTATATAACAAAGAAAATGCAGCTCAGTTATGTATTTGTACCTATTACACCAGGTCAGATACTTAGGATGTTAGAGGTATTGAAGAGACTGTTTGCGCGCTAAGTGGCTGTTGGCATAGTATTGGTAGCTGCTGGTGGAGTTATTTGCCCTTGAGTATAATGCTCAGTGGGAGGTAGAGGATGGGCCCAGGCCTGAGCTACAGATGTTAAACAGCAGCAGTGAGGAAGAGAGGGAAAGAGACAGAGAGAAAGAGCGAGCACATTATAACTAACAGTTATGATGCTGTTCTTACCTTATGGTGAGTTGGTCTGAATTTGTGCTATTATAGAAGCTGCGTGATCATGCTGTGCTGTGTTGAGCGCCGCTGATATCTGTCCTCATTCTACATTAACGCTATATGAAAACACTGCCTCAGGTCAGCACCTACATAAGCATGTGAAATATTTCACTTTGACTTGCAAAAAACATCTAGATAAAATGAAAATATATCAAAATTTAAAGGCCTCAAATAAAGAGTCTTTTAACACAATGGCCTGAGGCATTTATACCTTTAAAACAGCACATTTTGTGATAACTGAGCTTAGGCAGGAGTTGAATGACTGATGTGAGATGGGAATCTGAGGAGATTTAATAATTCTGCTTAAGATTTTGATTCCACTTAACAATTTTGATCTTTTAAATATTCCATTACCAAATTTAGCATGGCATGTTTGGTCCTAATTCCATACTAACCAAAAAGTTTTTGGTAATTCAAAAATATTATTTATTATATAGACTAGGCACGCTGATACCACTGAATGTGTTGTTACCAGG
This sequence comes from Botia almorhae, assembly GCA_036877575.1. Classification (NCBI taxonomy): domain Eukaryota; kingdom Metazoa; phylum Chordata; class Actinopteri; order Cypriniformes; family Botiidae; genus Botia; species Botia almorhae. Next base: position 56,026 of record JAZGTJ010000276.1, read on the forward strand.
ACTGAAAATGGGGGAACCTTGGGGACTGAGTCCACAGAGCAAATTTCAAGTTCCATTATAAAATCTAGAGGATTTCCATCTTTTTCGCATAATAGCCACCAAACACTATGCACATTTCCTACATACAGCTGTATTGTCTGCATCTATGTTTAAATCTCTTTTTCTTTTATCTTTTTCTTCAAATTTAGTGCAGATCTCATTGTATTACTGCACAGTATGTACAGTATTGATGTATTATATAAAATTCCACCACCCAGTCTGCCTCTCTCATCATATCCAATTTAGACAGGAAGTGTGCAATTTGGGTTAAACATAATTTCTTTTGCTATGGTGTTAGCGTGGCGATGCAGCACTGCTGTGAAGAGCATTTTAGTACAGTATTTTGTACGCCTCGCTGGTTAAGTGCAGACACAAAAATCACTTGGACAGGTGCATGCTGGTCACGCTTGTGAACCTCTGTGCCCTCAAATGTCTGTTTGTTTACTAAAGGTGTTCAAAAAGTTAATGGGGGTGGATAGCAACTGGAGCTGTTGGTCAACAAGTGATTAAAAGTGACTGAAAAATATGAAAAACTACCTTATTACCTGCTGTGTTTTAGTCTTCTGTGCAATTTGGTGCTAGAAAATGTCTGCTTCATTGATTTCCTCATTGTGCAATTTTGTGTGTATGTCCCTTTAAAAGGCTAAACAGCGATGTAATATTTTGCTGCTACAATAATGTTTCTCGCGAGGAAGATTTAGAAGGCTGAATCCTGTAAAAGGGGTTCTCCCATTTTTAAGACGTTGATTAGGTGACTTCAGCAACATTTGCGTAACATTTGGTGTATTGCCAGCATTCGTGTATGAGCGTAACTGACGTGATTGCTCATGCGGGGGGTGCGGCAGACATTGTGTCTCATTAAAACCACGTGATCTTATCAAATACAAGCTCTCCAGGTCATGTGTGCCACTGGAGCCCAACTGTAAGCCATGTGCACTCACATGTACTCATTTCTAATGTAATCCTTAATCTGTGTTGACTTCTGATGCTCTTACTCTAATAGTATCAATGAGTTTGAATGTCTGAATGTGTGTGAGAGTGTAGCATTGTGTGTTTGTAGTCAGGGTTGTCAGTTTTAGCACCGATCATACCAGTCAAGGGCTTGGGTTTGATTGCGATTCCTGTGTGTGTGTTGAAGCTTCACTTGCCACAGAGATTAAATGTAGGGTTTTTATACCTTCTATATAAGCCCCTCTGGGCACACTCAGCTTGTTAGCATTTTGTCAAAGGCCTTGGCAGCTCTCCAACTAACGTGATTGAACTATTGCTTTCATGGCTTACAGAGTAAAACCTGCTTTAGAGACAGAAATGACTGCTGTCTGGAAAGCACTCTGACAGCTGACACGTACAGTATATGAGCACATAATATCATTAATACATTTGTTTTTGGTTGAGATTTTATGTTCAATTTTTTGTTTGTTTTTTCTTGACAATCTTTTTCAACTATCATATAAGCCACTTCAGTGGTGTGGATGTAACATTATACTGTAAAAATAACCATTTCATTGTCCTGTGACAGGGTGATTAATGAGGTGAATAGTTTTCAGTTGGTCATGTCATCTCAACATGTGGCTACTATAAGGCCACCCATTCTGTGTACAATAAATTAGTTTGCAGTGTATTTCAAGTCAGTAATGATAGCTTTGAAATATTTAGTCCACAAATTCAGTACAGAAAATATCCACATATCGCAATCTAGGCTTAGCTATAACCTACCAATTTCATTCTTACAAATAATATAACATTTTTAGTTTCACAGAATTATCAGTATTGGTGTCAACATCTGCGATATTGGCTGTTGTAGAACTGGGATCAAAAAGAAAATAAGTAGGCCTCGTATATCCCCTCTGAAGTGGAACCTAAAACTAATGGTCCAGATTATCTTATCTAATTGTAGTTAGAATAGGTAGATGGTTATAATTATTTACATTTACAGTTGTAGACTAGGCTTATTGGTTCTTGTAGCAAAATGCTCTCTCTCTCTTTGTAAGTCGCTTTGGATAAAACCGTCTGCTAAAAGAGTAAATGTAAAATGTAAGTTATACATTTCTTTGTCAGTATGTGTGCTCCCTGGGAATCGAACCCACAACCTTTGCACTGCTAAAGCAATGCTGTACCAGCTGAACTACAGGAACACATATATAGTTATAAACGTAAAAAATCTCATAAAACATAGATCAACGCATCATTATAGTGTTTTTGGGCAAGTGGGATATGTCAGGATGAACCCATGCCTGCATCATGTTTGGGCATGCAGTCATGCGTATTTAAGCCCAGTAAAGTGACACTAATACAAGAAGACAGCTCCTCTATTCCTACTGGGTTCACACCAATCAGTAAGGCTTCCCCTTCCTAGCATTAAACTGCCTCTCCAGCAGGGAATCCCTCTCTCTCCCTCTTTATCTCTCTCTCGCTCGCTCTCTCTCTCTTTGGTACTTCCAGTGATCTTTACAATCACTCTCTCATTCATTATCTCAAAGCTGCTTATCTGACACAGCTACACACACCTCTGCACAGCCTAACATACAAACACACATCAGCACAATGTCTGTTGTGTGGTGGAAGAAATGTCCTATCTTTGCAGAGAGCTCTTGTGAGAGGTCTTTTAGAGTGGATAGTGAGTCTTTTATGTGTCCATAAGTCTTTTGCAGGAGAGGTTCTCAGCAACTTTACCGTCCATTGTTTATTGTAAACCTGTGTGATCTCATTAGTATTTGTACATACAGTGTAGTTATAGCATGTTATTTTAATACAGTTGGATAGGTATTACAATATCAATATTTAGATGCTAGTAACATCTTAAATGCCAAAGTCTGTTAAGGTTACAGTATGTTTTCGTAGTACATTGAACTCTTTATTTTCAAAAGAAGGAAATCTTTTTTTGGTAATACAACCAATATGTCTAATAACTAATTATCCCATTGACGTAAATATTTAAAAAATGCAACAATATTCTATTTCTAAAGAGTGCTTTACACAAACAAATGAGCAGAATTCATAAAACAGATTCTTTTGAAATAAATAACCATGACCGCAAAAAATGCACTTCCTCTTACAGTAGATCTTCACACATCCAGCAGAACTACTAGGGAAATACAGCATGAAAACACTGGGAAAGGTGGTCTTGGAATTCAAACAAATGATGGATTATTTCATGTACGTGATCTGTCTTTGTTGGATTACATTTTTTATTATCTGATCCTATTGTAACCTATTTTTATCTTTTAGTTTTGCATGCCAGGACCAAATTCTGTTGAACATACTTCACTATTCTGAAACAACTATGGTTAATTAACAATTCATGCAAAAAGATATTCCAATTATTGGTTCAATTATTGTGACTCAGCATCATTTTTGAATTGCTTTTCAGTGCCTCTCACATTTCGCATATTTTGTTCCTTAGTTAACCTGCATAGTCCAACAGCTGAATGCAAATTTACAGAGAGTTTTTGTTATTTTTCTTTATCCAAAACCACCAGTAGTTGACTCCAGCTGTCACTACCTGGCACACTTGGGCAATTTGGCTATTTCTGTGCAGACAGGTGCTGCATGGAGTGTTATTGGTTGTTGGGATCTAACTTGCTCAATAGAAGCCAAAGCAAGCAAGATAAATACTGACTTTTGGAAATATGCTAATCTTCTCCTTCCTCGTAATCCACAAGTAGGGCAAGCAAGGTGACAGCTGCAATATGGACTACATTCAGAATGCATGTGTGATTGGCATGGATTTGACACAATGAATCCAAATGCGACGTGCCATCCTGTCATCTCAGACCTGAATGGAAGGCAGAAAGAAGATAAATAATAAAAAGTGAAAGTGTCAAGTGTTTACAGAAAAGTTACAGAAAAGGTTAGCTGTTTCTCAAAAGTTGTGAGGGTCTCAGCAGAGCAGGTATGGTATGCCAACCAGGATTCTTTAACTAGCTTAAGAATATCCTCGTAAACCAGTCTCACCAGCTACTTACTGGTAAACTGCATACTGTAGTTATTTTTGTACAACAGGCCAGCAATGACCAGCCTGGACCAGCATGGAAATTCATGCTGCAAAAACATTGAAATTCCATTAGAGACTTGAATGAGGATTAGATATTATACAGAACGAAGGTCTTGTTTTTAAAACTTGCACTGTACACACGCCCATCTGTGTGTGTACGTATACCAACAATTACAAAATATTCCAGGTGGAACTTAAGAACAGGTTTTGTTTAAATAGCACCTAAATCTATATCAGACAGACAAATGGATCAGCTGAGTGTAAAGCTTATGTTGAATGATATGGAGATAAAACAAACAATATATTGTCTTCTAAAGCCACTTTTTGTCTATTCAGTCTACCAGAATACAATGTAATGGCTTTAAATTATCTTCATTTGACAACTTTTCTCTGTAAATATTGATATAAGCCATATATTTGAGTAATTAATCAGCACATCATGTAATCAAATGTAATTAAAAATTCTTAATTGATTGACAGCCCTAATATTTTTTCTCTTGCAGTGCCGCTATAGATTTGGCAGCACAAAAACGCTGATGTTCTATCTAATGTAAAAGCAGCTACTACAACAACACTATTAAACGGCCCCTAAATGATTCTTGTCAGGCGGCACCGCAGACGCTGTCCAACTTTACATTTCACCTCCCACTCATCTTCTTGTTACCATGACGAGCTTCTGTTTCTCACCCAAAAGCTCTCCGGCTTTAGTTTGCGTGTCTCTGCAGCAGCTAAACGCTTCCACCCACCTGCCCACCCAAGCAGTCCTCCAGCCTTTTAGCACTCTCCCAAAGAAAAAAAAGGAGAGATTCCTCACAGTAGATTCGTCCAGCGGTGCTGCAGTCCTGCACCATTGACCTGTGCCCACACTGAAGGCCTCCATTGGCCCCATTAGCTAATAAGCTGAGGCAGCGGAGGGCTGTACATAACACAGGGAATGGTGCTGTGACAAAACTCCACTTACTAAAGGAGCTCATTAGCTAATTGAAAGGTAATGTGGAAGAAAGAGCAAGAGAGAAAGCAAGACAGAGAGACAGAGAGCTAGAACAAACAGAGATGTTGATAGACTTTTGGATGAACTCAGGTAAAAAGGTTATCTGAGAGTTATCTAGAGGTTATCTGGTCTGAATTAAGCCAGCAAAATATGTTTACGAATGGCCTTACCTTCTCTTACATTAAAAATAAGATGGTAACAGAATCTGACATCAAGTTTAATCTGTTGCTGAGAAAAATGTGATGGTTCACAGATTGTGAGTAACTGAATCAAAAGCGAATCTACTGGCATGAATCTAATACTGCATGAATCCGCACATCATATTCACATACCACCTGCTGCTCAATGTGACGTTATTGTCATTCTTTTTTGGCCCAACATGTCTTGTTTTTATGCAAATGAGGCTCATTATTGAATTCGCAAACTGTGCTGTTTTCCCAGTGTGGTTAACGTTGTGCTGTCGCCGCCTACAGAAAGCTGGTCTTAAAAAGAATTTCAATTAGAAGAGATGTTTGTGAGTTTCTTATGAGCGTGATAGCAATAATTCATCAAATGAAGATTAAACGATATTCTATATCATTTATAACCTGGCATGTATCCAGACACACAGTGCAGTCAAGCACACTCTCACATGCAAGTGTTTGACCTGAAAATGGCAGGCCGTCGTCTGATGAAATACAACAGGGAGAAAGACTGTTCAGCTGGGCCCACGTAATATGTGGGATGGTGGCATCTGATCATACAGAATTAAACCAGAAGTTCCAGCATTTATATTCAGAGAGAGCTCGAACTAGCAAGTCACTGAGGAATACACAATGACATTAGTAATGAAAATTGTATCTGGAGAGCACAGGGTGAAAAAGCAAGCGGTTATCTTTTAGCGCCTATTATAGTCACATGACTTTGTAATGCAATGCCTTTTTGGAACGTTGACATTTGATGTTCTGGTGCATGTCGCATTAGATCTTATTTCTTGAGTCTTAAGATATGTTCATCTGTTGTAGCTGAGAGTGTAATCTGTTTCCTGACAGCCCTGCTTCGGTCATTTACAGACACTTAGCAAGTGTCAAAATGTGGTTTTGTTGAGTGTGTGTATTGAGGACAACAGTGATTTGACCCATCTGTCCCTTGGGTGGGATTGAATGAGAATTTAAAGTTAATCCCTCCATTTTGGTGGTCTCACTCGGCAATATCCCTGCTAATGAGACAGACTGGGGGCAAACACATACTTACACAAACTAAACAATTGTGAAGGCTAAACAGAACCTTGTGGTAATTCATATGGGTTGGGATGGCAGACAGGGATCAACAGACTCTTCCAAAACCTAGTATGCTGCCTACCTAGACAACAATTTACAGCACAATGTACAGTAAAGGCAGTTTCAGTTGACAACTGAATGATGCTACCTTGTTATGGCCAAATTCTAGGGTAGCATTGCATGTTTCCCTTATATATTGTGGGATAAAGCAATCGCACAATACATTGCATTGAGCTCATATAACAAAAAGTGTGATTTGTATTTTTACACTTGTCCAACACAATCTCATGGCAATTTGTAACTATTTTATGTTTTAGTGATTTGGTGGTTAATTTGTACAATATCGTTTGTATGATTTAATCTGCTTTCTGACCAGTAATGTTTAGCTTTAAGGGTGGGGTTAGAGCTGGACCTTCATGCTTTCTTTTCTATAATAATCATACGATTTTGTATTCGATGAATTCGCCATCTAATAAAATAGTTACATTTTCTCATGAGATCAGGCTGGCTTGAGCATCACTCGTTGGCTTAGCAACATATTAATTTCAAAGTCAAATGGAAACAGTTAAACTGAGTCTCCTGAGTCTCGAGAACACATAAGGTTCTTGTTTAGTTGTGAAATCAGTAGACAGCAGGGCAGCTCACCTCAGATGCCACTCACAGAATGTTAAATTTCAGAGACTGGGAGTAAATAGCTAGCGAACAGTCCAATGTTTTCCAACTCAAGCTTTTAAACCATTGTTAAGCCCCTTTAAATGTGTAGGGCTCCATGGCTGTGGCATTTTCTGTTAAATTGAATCCTTAATCTCTTCTGGTCAGTGATAGATACACTGTGAATGTCTTTGATGTTTATTAAATCAGTTATCACTCATAACGAAAGGAAGGTTGAGAAAAATCGTGCCTGTGCTGAATGCCTTTGCTCTATTTTATATTACGTGAGATTATGTAATCCACCGAGAGAAAAATAAAGACTGGCAACTGCCCCGAGGATTTGTTCACCGCAGGGACATGTAGTAGCTACACAACAGCTTTGTACTGGTTATCAATACAACTGATTTCAGCATAAAATGGTATCAAGATAAAGAAAATAGGTATGAGAGGAAGTAAGCTGTGTGAAAGTAAGACAGATATGACAGACGGACAGACAGACAGGCAGACACAGTGATGTTCATGAGCAGGACGGCTCCCTGAGGGGTTTAATGTAGTCACTCCTCCACAGTGCCAGGAAGAATCACCCTGGCAGGCTTATAAAGCTTCATCTAAGGGCTCAGACTGTGGGAGACTCTGGCTGAATATAAACACATTCAGCAGAGCTTTACCGAAGAAGTGGGAGCTGATTTGACAGATAGTCAATGTTAAACAGTTGATGAAACTGCGTTTCTTGAACAATTTTGAAGTGTATGGTTTGAAGACCAGAAATATTCCTCATACAGCTCCAAATCAAAGTTTCAGAGATCATCATTTGCTTTCTCGAAAGTAATTGAGCAACTGGAGAGTACGTAAAGATACCATTACAAGCTTTACATACTTTGGTGTGACAGTAGCTTAGCTCTCATACAAGTGTAATAATTGCGTAGGTGATAGATTTTTTGCATTGTTGCAAAGCAGTTTTACAGAAAAGACATTTTAGAATGACCAACTGAGACATTAAAAAATATATGGTTACATCAGGAATGGTAAAATGGGCTTATATATTTATGCCAAGTGTCAAAAAAATTGACTGACCCCATGCCCCTGCTAACTCATTGACTACATTTTCAAAATCCTTAGTTTCATGTGACCAGCATTTATAACCACAGTATGAAACCGAACCAGATCACAACCGATCTTATTATGCATGTTCCCTTCCAACAGGCGAACTGTGCATTGAGTCAGCACACACTTACACTGCTAATATTGATGGTGTACATGTGCGTGAGAAAACATAGTAAAGCTGGACAGATGTTACGCAACATTCAGATGCCTCTGGGATTTCCTCAGGCATGTGAAGGCAAGCCTGAATAAATTTGGGCGAGCTAGTGTGATGGTAAGAGGGAAAACTGCTCCATGAACCGTAAAGATCTGATTTTTCCACCTTGTGTCTGTGCTATATCTGCACCAGAGGCATTATTATATAGACATTGCTACATGGATAAACATTTTTGTGTTTTTTATTTAGTTTTTTATTTAGCTTTTTAGTTTAATTAAGGCAGTTAATGTCAGATTAATGTGGTATTGTGCTTATTTTCCTGTACTTTCTTCCTCCAGCTCGCACAGTGTTGATGGTCTTTATCTGAGCATTGTTTTCATGAGTCTTGGGTTACAGAAGGTAACACCTTCTCCATGGGTTTCTGATAACCAAAAGCTCTTTCTCACTTTCACTCTTAAAACGATAATCAGTGATAGCTCATCTTATTGAAGCTGTCCGTGTCTTAAAACTCCTAACCTAGTCCTAAACCTAAATGTAACATTGACCCTATACCCAATTCTACAATCTGATCGGTTTATAGAAATGTTGTTCCAGGATCAGCAATGCTGATGACCCAAGAACACGTCCTACTATCATGTTCACTGATTATAGCCCCTCTTAAGCTATTTGATTTATTTAAATCAAGGCTGTTTTTTAAACAGGACACTAAACAAACCAAATATTTAATGGCATTTCTGGAATGTGCAATCTTGTCTAAATGGCCAATTATTAGTTATCATAAAACCAGTTATCAGTCAAATGCCAAAACTACAAAAGTTACATTATTGCATAACAACAAAAAGGTTTTACAATAAATTGCAACATTTATATTTTATGCAAAACTTGATGTGAAAGTAAATGCTGCCTGTATCAAAGTACATGCTTCTTACTTCAGTACTCAATACCGTAAAGCAATACAGTGTCTGCATGAAAGTAGCTACAGTGCAAATTTCTGCTGTAAAGTGCCGCTTGTGTATAATTGAGCAAATGCCCTTACTGTACTGTGATGTTTGTGTACTCACAAAGAACATGTTTCAGATTTACTCAAAATATGTATCATATACTGACAGATTTGTCAATGAATATCGGTTTACACAAGTAGTTTAACTAGCTTAACTTTATGTTTCCATAGTTTGGCCCTGCATCCAGAGCGAGTGCTAGTGGCCACAGGACAGGTGGGGAAGGAGCCGTATATCTGCGTGTGGGACTCCTACACCGTCCAGACCGTGTCGATACTGAAGGACATGCACACACACGGTATTGCCTGTCTTGCTTTCGACCTGGAAGGACAGGTGAGTCATAGCATACTGCCCGGCAGTAAGAATGATTTCCTTTGATACCATTCTTAACAACTTCTTTGAGATAAAAGTTTTGCTGTCAGTATGTCATTGTATCTCTGGTAAGGTGCTGTGAAGCTTATTTTAAGTTGTTGAAACTCGCATCTGTGAGCGCACCAATTGTGTGACTCCCACAGTGTGACAATATGTGTGAGACTGTGTAACTGTGTGCGTGCCACAGTCACCGGGTGTCACCCAGACAAAAACACCAACTCATGAAGCACAAAGTCACGGCTAATGATAAACTCAGAGAGTATAGCCAAACTCTTCATCTTTGAACCTGACACAACATTGTGAGGTTTGACAGCAGCTATAAGCTAACAGCATTAAAGATTTACATCATCTCTGCTCTTTCTGCTCTTGCTGGATGGCTACACTTCCAGCAGTGGCAGCTGGTGCTTTTCAAGAGTGAAGGAGCACAGATGTCACTTCTCACTGGCAAAATATGCACTACGATCTATTTTTTGACTGAATGTGTGTCTGCAACATTGCTTCTAAATTCTGCACCCCGAAAATCCACTGAACAATGAAATGACTTAACAAAAATAATTGGCCAAGCTACTAAGAAATTAGCTGTGTATTTTTCTCTGAGCTCTAAATGTACAGGAAACACTGTCAGTGACGTATATCACCATTTCATTTATTGCCTGTTTGTAGCAAAAATTACTACTAGGCTTTCAAACCTGGCATCTGAGTGGGACTCAAAATGCCATGATCAGAGCCTCTTATCCAATCACCATCAATCTGTGCATCATTATATTCATTGGTACAGGTGTCTGCTATAGACTTTATGCAGCATCCACAGAATCCTGCACACATATTCAGGTCAATTTAAGAAGTTCAGCGTGCTAGATATTTTATTTACAAAAGCATTGATTGAATCAGTGATGTGCAATACATATAAAGATTGTTTATGCATAGGTGACATTGCTGCATTGATTTTAGGGAATTCAATTTTCTGTATGGTTTAACCCCTGCTTCATAGTAGGTTTTCACACCAGTTTTTTAGTAAAAAATACAATTGTATAGGCTCTCATGTGTTGCAACATAGCAATAAATTTATTTTCTCTGGTATTTTTACAGTCTTTCTTCTTAAGGGTTAAAGCAATCACTGTTGACTTCCACATTGTTCAGTAAAACTGCCTTCCCATTGATTTTCAGGGCTTTTTGCAATGCTATCAACACCGTACACTTAGCAAGTATTGTTCTGTGTAGCTCGAGTCCAGCAGTATTTTGTAGCTCAATAGCAGCAGGAGCACAGGAACCTCAGCAGGCACGCTTTGATGTGAAACACTCATATTGTGTCGTGTCATGTAGACCGTGACACTTTTAGTGTAAATGTCAAACAACGAATTCCCAACATTGCACAGCAAAATCCTCAGAAAAACAGAATCAGGTTAGACAGGCAATTGATCAAAAGCATTCCACCCCACTAGAGATATGCCAGACCTTACAGGAGAGAACTCGTACCTTCAAGACTGACATTTCACAGTTCTTAGCTAACTCTTACTTTATCCGAGAGAATTCACCCATCGCCACCTCCAGCAGGGCTGAGAAAGCAGGAAATTGGCTTCATCATTTATTTTCCACAGACAGATGAAACACCAAAGAGAAGAGGCAAGATATCCAGAGTGACTGTAGCAACACTTTCCCTTTTAAATTCATGAAAGGTTTTGCAGCTGGTAATTGACTGATGGCACTGTGTGTTAGCCTGAGCCAGTGCTGTGCTGCCTTGAAAGAAACGGGTGCTTGGGGTTTAAAAGGACAGAGAAAAAGCATCACGCCACATCAAAGGGACGGTTTAATAATGACGCCCCTTCCGAACACAATCTGTGAAGATTGCAGATGTTTGCTGCACAGTTAGAAGGAAATAGCAGTTTCGGGACACAGTTTATACTTCAAGTACTGGAAATAGGTGATATGTAATAGGTGTGCAAGTATGGTAGATGTTAACACATTCAAATGTGTTTTACGATGTTAGAGAAATAGTTTACCCAAAATTGATCATTTTGTCATCACTTACTGATAAAAGATATTTTGGATGAATTCCAAACTGTGTTTTTGGGACTATGAAGGATTCTGGAGGAGGGGACATTACACCGATGGTTGTTCCACATATAGATGAGTTACATTGTTTCTCATTGCTCCCTTTGCCCAGTGTATTCTAAATTGTGCCACGTTATGAGACACAATTGCCCTATTCCCTCCAGAGTTCCTACTTCAAGAGCTCTGCTGCTCAGAGTGAGTATAGGGGTATAGGAGAGGCATAGGGATGCTCACTTCCGATTGGAATTTACTCTTTAATGTCTAAACTATTTTTCCATATTGTTTCCAAAAGTTTTGGTCTCCACAGACTTTCAGTGTTTAGAACAACTTGTTTTAGAAAGCTGCCTTAGTATACCTCTTACCACACAGTAGTCTGTACATAACTTATCAGTGTAACAAACTGTGATTTATCACCTCATTTGTTCATATTTATTGTTTTGCTTATGTGGCTTTTTCTCTGCAGTGTTTGGTGTCTGTGGGCTTGGATTCGAAGAACACTATCTGTGTGTGGGACTGGAGAAGGGGGAAAGTTCTGGCTGCTGCTCCTGGTCATACAGACCGGGTAAGAAGACACACACACACTAATTAGATACAGTAGACAAGCAGTGTAATAACTCTTTAGCTCTTTCGTTGTCTATTTGCCTTTCTTCTGTTATTTATGTATAATGAAACTACATTGAGTAACTCATAAGTTACAATCCCAAAACAGACAGCCATAAACACGTTAGCAATGATTAAGTGTTTGGATTCAAGGAGACGGCGTCTGGGAATGCACTTATGAAATGATTTTAAGTTTATATAAATGATCCCTAATGATGTTACAGTACATTCCTAAACGCAAAACACACACATACATATTTGCTTATTAATTATACACATACACATAGGCCACATACGCATACAAATACATTTAAATACACTTAAAGTATTTCAGTTAAACATCAATTAAATAATTATCTTATATATATTATCTATATCTACATGGACATGTTATTAATTCCCATTCAGCCAGCCTCTGGTTGTCATGCATATGTATTGTAAGCAAGTTCGTTTCAAGTAATTGTAATATAATGTTATTTAAACGATGATCACACAGATGTCACCAGATGTCATAGTTACCAGAATTATTGTCATGGCAACCTCAGGAGTTTCTTTGACACTTCACACTGTTCACACTGCAAACAAATCTGATTTTGTTTTAAAAATCTTTAGGACTGGCTGTTCACACTGATGTTATGCAAGTGACCCTTTTTTAGACAGTTTAGTTTATATCTGTTGAATTTCCTTCTGTCTATAGTAATGATGTAAGCATCAGCATGTTGCCGGGAGACTGTCTAATACAACAGCAGAGAGCAGCTGTCAGAGTAGAAAAAAGGATGGAAAATTGAAAACTTGGCCCCTACTCATGTCCTTCATGACCTTATTGCGATGCTGAATTCATGAAGCACATGAGAGAACTAAAGTGATAGAGCCATTAAAGCCATTCATGCATACACTGAGCTTTCCTGTAGCTCAGTGGTTAGAGCATGGCGTTTACAACGCCAAGGTCATGGGTTCCATCCCAGGGATTGCACATACTCAATGTATAATGATTAATGTGTAGAATAATGCAATGTAAGTCGCTTTGGATAAAAGCGTCTGCCAAATGTCTAAATGTAAATGCACTGTGCTGTGTCCAAAACCACTCACTCATTCACTTTTCACCACATAGTTCACTTGTTCTTTATTGACTTACCGTAAATGTCACATAACTGACCCACAATAGTATATTCAAATACACATGTGTATTCAGACACAGCTCCTGGCAATATGCATACTTTGTATGATGTTACATACTTTTTTTGTTGCTTACTGTTCATTTAGGCTTAGATGCATTTCATAAATCAGATTTAAACTGGATTTTAAATCACATCTGGATAAGGTTTGGACTGGGTTTGTGAACATCAGATTTTATGTGGTTCTGTGCTGTTCAGGCTACACAAAACTAAACATGTTGTATTTAAATTAGATACACCAAAAAACAGATTAAAATCTGCTTGTCTGAACAAAGCCTGTGAGTCCCAACCTTCCAGGTCTTTAATGGTCAATTAAAGAACTACTGACATTGAACATAATGAGTATTTGTTGATGAAAACAGTGATAAAGCTCTCTAGAAACTTCCTTTTCTCACATAGCTAATTTGTAGCACTGTGAGAATGATAAATTACATAGCTAAAGCATCAACTTACACCTAATCTATTGATCTTCATTTTGCTTGACAAGCATTATAAAGCTTTCTGTCTGTTGGGAATTGAAAAAGAGAGAAAGATAAATGAAATTGCCTATTGTGTCCATTTAATTCCAACCAAAATTACTTTCATATCATATAGTAATTATAATATCTGAATTCATAAGTAGAAACTTCCCAAGAGATCTTGAAAAGCAGGATCTATTGACTGGTTTCTGCTGGTTCTTTCTCATTTAATTATGTAAATTTGCCTTTCTCTTTTGTAAAGATATTTGATATATCATGGGACCTGTTTCAGCAAAGCAAGCTGGTGAGCTGTGGAGTCAAACATATCAAGGTATTGTCTTATTCTCTTGTTGTGGATTATCAAAAAGTTATATTTAAACAATTAAAACATATGTATCATCATCTGAATTAATTTAATTCATGAATGAGTGGAATGTGTTTCACCATTGTGAGCCCATACTTGTGGTTCTTTCAGGAAAAAAAAAACTATTTTCCAATGTGAACTAGGCCATTTAGAATAGTAGGGCTTACTTCTTGCTGAATACTAAATACTTATTACTGAATGCTGTCTATGTGAAACAGAATGCATTTTGCATATTGTTCATAACATCACTATGATTGTTGATTCACATACTCTTTACAAATGAGCAGTCACTTTAGCAGTGACTTCCAAGAGGTGTGAAATAGGAATTACAACTAAAATATATGTAATTTGTCGTTTATGAGATACTTTAGTTAAGGGTTGAAAAGAAGTTTACATTAGTGTGATTTCACTGATCTATTAGTTTTGATGTGTGGATACACAGGCATTCTCTACAATCTAAGTGAGTTTTATTAATGCATTGATAATCATTTATATTTATAATATTATGCATAATACACTACCGCAATTTATGTTCAAACCTAATATGTTGTCAAATTAGTCTTATTTTATTGGCAATACCTCCCATTTGTGATCAGATTCTGAAAACCTATGAATCTGGGCAATAGGAGATTGCTGGTAGCATTGGAACATTGTTGGTCATTTAAGTGCTTTTTCATCTCTTGAGAATGTATATGTTTTTGTGTGCATTTGTAATACCAGGGCCAGTTTAATGAAACATTTTCCCGTTCATTTAGTAATATTGTGAAAATATTGTAAAACACACACACACACACACACACACATATGTATATATATCTCAATGCCATCTCTATGATTAGTGTTTTTCCTCTCATAAGCACAAAGCTGTTGCTTTAGGTTACTGCCATGAGGTAATCCACAATCCTCGGGGGCTATACCTTAATCTTTATTTCTCTCTTTTCCTCTCTCTCTCTCTCTCTCTCTCTCTCTCTACATCTCTCTCTTTGTAGATCTTTCACAATTATTCTCTCAGATCACTGTGACATCCTCTATATGTTTTGCTGTCACAGTATTTGTCTCACTTACTATATATCTCACTATTTGTCGGCTAGTGTAGCAGTTGTCCCGTATAATTCCTGAGTCTTTAACCCCCTCGACCATGTGACATCTGCTTCCCGGACCGTGCTCACTCAGCGATTATGCATGCCAGAGATTTAGCTGGCTGTAATCCCCTATCTCTCTCTCTTGCTCTCATCCTCGCTCTCTCTTTGATGCAGCTTCAGTAAAAAATTGCTCTTTGGTGTCAAATGAAAAGCAAAATTGTGTTGATCTGTTATTTCTTTTAAGAATCTGAATGTTGTTTTTACATTATGACAACATTTCTCTTGACTTACTCCCCATCTTGGATGATTTTTTCACTAAGCTTCTCGTATTGCATTGTGGGATTGCCTTTTCAGGAGATAAATGCCTAAAGAAGTCAAAAGAAGTAAAAAGTATCTTGCATCTTTTGGAACAGCCTTCTGCATCTGGAGTGTGCTTATGATAACTTATATGGTGTCTAGATAGGAAGCTCACTAGATTTTGGAATAGAACTACTCACCATAATAAAGAGCAATGATTTGGTTCTGGAAGTACAAATCCCATTGATTTTCTATACAGGGGAGTTGATTTTTAAAGATTTAACTTTAAATAACAGACCTGCTGTGAGCAATGAGGTTGGCAATTGATGTTATGTAGTGATTGAAATGGCTGAGGTTCACTGGGGAGACTCTAGTTAGGGACATTTTATATTTTTAAACCATAGATGTAGAAAATTCCACTATATTCATGTATTAAATTTGAATAGCGCTTAGAGGCTATTATGTGGACAAAAGAAGATGGAAATCCTCTACATTTTGAACTGGATCTCAGTTTCACCCTCGTGGTACATGCTTTTACTATGTTCTAACACCAGAATTCAGGAAAAATGAGAAAAATGAGGAACTATACTACCCATGATTCTGTGGAATGATAACTGGAAGCCACTCACATGCAACATAAGGCCATTAAAACAATTACAATCTACTTTTGAAATGTGTAGCTGTAGTTGAATACGCTGTATTGAATTAGCTAGTATGCCATTTTCAACATAGCCATTTGGTTTGTGTATTTGTTGGTACACAAGTTCCTGACAGTTTCCTGAGAGATGCTGTGGGCTTCTCTCAATCCACCTAACGTATGTATGGCACAATAAGCCTGTGCGGTTAAACTTGAGGAAACTGCTCACAGGGTCCCTCTCGCTGCCTCCCACAACATAATCACAGCTTCACCCACAGGGCCAAACAAAATCACCATATTTACAACATAGCATCACAACATTGCTTTATAAATCAGATATGTGACGGCAGCCGCACACCACGCAATTAGATGTAACTAGATTAAGGTGTTGTGGGCCACCCTGGACTAATTATCCCTTTCCTTCTCACAGGATGCTAATTATAGCTGTGTTGGTGCCTTTAAGATTGTTTGATTAGTGTAGATGTGCTGGATTCGGGGTGGCGCGTGCAGGCGAGCAGGAAATAGCTGTCCCCGTGGAGCAGGAAGACGGGAGGATGTGCTTCAGGATTGAAGCAGGCTTCCTCTAATAGAGCCTTGGCAGATGAATAGCACTGAGTCATTTTGATTATGTTAAAGCTTGAACAGACCACAGACCTGCAGAAACAGGAGCCTGTGATTCACCGGGTCTCTGAAGCTCCCTGACGTAATGCTGCCTGGCTGTCTGGAGGAGAACCATCCGCTCCGGCACAGGGCTGCTAATGGGCCAGTGACAGCTTTTTCATCCTGTTTATTCTGTTCTTTATAACATGACTGCTTTTTAGATGCTGAAGTATAATTAGAAGCTCTGGATTGAAAACAAAGATATGATTTTTTGTTGAGTGCTGTTTCTGTGGTTATTAGCTGTTGGGGCTCAGGTTACATTTTTATTGTCCAGAGCAGAGGTTGCGCTTTAATATTTTTGGGGACTTGGCAGAGATCTCAATTAACTTCCATTGACTGTAAGAAATAACTGTTCTTATTTAATTCCTTCTAAAATAGAACCCAATGACACTAGTTACTTGTTGACTGTGTCATGTTGACATACAGTAAGAGTTTAAATCTGCAGAATTTATGTGGATGGCTTAGCACAGATAATTAGGTTTAAGAAGAATTTTGTTTAGTATCTGTAGTATACTAAAGACTTTAGTATCTTGGCAAATCAGAGCGCAGTATGAGATATGGTTAGGATCTGTTAGCATTTACATTTATCTTAGCATTAAATGGAAGAACTTAGCGGCCAATTCACTTATAGTCACTCACTTCCAGACAGTGTTTCAGTGTGTGTAAATGTGCTGTGATCTCTGGAGCTGCAGGTAATTTACATCCTGATTATGCTCACAATGCTGATTGGCTGATGCTAATAATAGGCCTAGGATTCTTATGTGTTATTAAATCATTTAAATCTGCACATAGGTCCAGCCTCTTCTTTATGTATGTTACAGTAAAACATCTGCTATAATTTAATTAAATACTTCAAAATCCTATGATTTACATCCTTGTCCAAAACAGTTTTTGACAGCCTTTTAACAGAGATAGATGCTGTTTATCCCCTAGAATGGTGTAATCTGGTTAGCATGGCACTAACTAAACCATGCTAACTAGCCTAACATTGACAGACCACTTGGAAAAGGAACAAAGCAGATTTTTTTGCACTTGGCAGATGCTTTTATCAAAAGTGACTAACGGTGGTTTTGGAGTGCTGCTCATTTGTTCAAATCATATTTGTGTTCCCTGGCATGGGAATCAAACTGATGACCTTGAGATGCTAGCATCAATCTACTGGTTAAGAGACAGATGCACATTACTACAGTGTTTTTCTTTCTACAAAAAGGTCTTCATATTTCCATGTAATATCATTGTTGTCTAGGAGCACAAAAGAGATTTTAAAGAGGTCTCATTTGTAATGTGCCTTATGAATTTTAGAATTCAATAACTCTGACTCTCTTTCAAAACACTGTAGGAAACTTAAATCATTTCTCACTGAAAAGGCCTGTCCCAGGGCCACTGAGGACATTATAAGGTCATGCACAGAGTTAACCCTGTTATTCTTTCAAACAGAAGCATGCAGCCTCATGAAATACAGCTCTGGGGTGTCTTTCTCACACACACACACACACACACACACACACACACACACACACACACACAGTTGAATAAGAGTCAATGAGGCCATTATTATGCATTGGCTGTGGGGGCTATCAGTGTTGTTCTGGCCTGAGATTGTGCCTGTGCATTTTAATGATGTGATAAACGAGTGTAAGCATTAGTATGTTTGTGAGCCTTCGTGTGTTTGTGTGCATGTTCTCACTGATTGCTGGCAAATTTATTTAGTCGCTAAACACACAAGTGCCATGGATTTGCTGTATTATAACTTTTTTTTATAGTTTATTTTGAAAAACCTCTAAATGCCTGTTTGTTTCTATAAATAGAAAACGGCAATTAAGCATAATTATAAATCAGATTAGAAAACAGATTAAGAAAACAGATTTATAACAAAATTGTGATAAAAAAATTATCATATAATCATCCCATAATTACTGTAGTATCACTAAATTCCAAAATTCAGATGATCCTTAAGATCTTGCAGAAATCCATGTTTTGGAAGTTATTTTTTTCTCATTTCAGCAATATGATCCTAAATAGATTTTTACATTTTCTTATAATTTAATGACCCTTGCACGTGCTTCGGTGCTAGGGTGGTTGCCATGGTTACTGTGCAGTTGCTAGGGCATTGTTGTGGAATTCTGAGTGGCTACTAGGTGGTTTCTTAATTGTGCAAGTCAAAACGTTAAAGGTCAAGTTACAAACTGAAGTGTAATATTGGGGTTTACTCATAACTTTAAATATGAGCAATATCACCACTTATAAAAGATCATAAAAATCAAACTGATTTATATTCTGCTGTTGAAATTCACATACGCTCCATGTTTACGACTCTCTCTGTCTCACTCTGTCTGTCCTCAGTTCTGGAGTCTGTGTGGGAATGCTCTGACACCCAAGCGTGGTGTGTTTGGGAAGACCGGAGACCTTCAGACTATCCTCTGTCTGGCCTGTGCGAGAGACGAGATCACATATTCAGGTGCCTTGAATGGAGACATCTATGTCTGGAAGGGAATCAATTTAATCCGAACAGTTCAGGGGGCCCATGGGGTAAGTGAGAGAGTGTTTTCATAACCTATCCCAGTTTGACCCCTGAACTGAGTGACATTTATTTATAAATTGATAAATAAAGTTTGTCTGTAAAGCTGCCATCTGATCTTTAGCAGGAGTGTTTCTGAAGAGCAGCCTTATAGATTTATTGAGATTCAACCATATGATTTATATTCATTGATTAAATAATTTATGCATTTATTTATGAAATAAAGCTAGTTTTTTTATGTGGTCATGTCATACATTATGATAATTTTTCTTTCTCCCGTCATAAGTTATTTATTCATTTACTGCCTATTTTACTCTTGTCATTAGTTATTTCTTCTACTTCTTCCTTATTACCTCACAGTGGCCGAGTGGGTCTAAAAAACTAAAATTGATATTGGAATGAATTATTTTTAATCTTTTTGCACTAGGAATGATTATTTTTAATCTTTTTGCACTAGGAAGGAAGTTTTGAGTAGTGAAAGTTTCAGTATGTATACATAGTACATCAGACTGAACATTACATTTCTCATTATATGATTCCTTTAGGGTTTAAAACTAGTTTAAAACTAAACTTTATTTCACCCAATATACACTGCTTAATACTGTCATGAAGCTTGAAAAAGTGGGTTACTCTGGTTTAATTGTTTGAGTTGTTCAGAGATGACAGTATTGTTCAGCCTCTTACAGAACGCTGTGTGTGTGCGCGCCTGTGTGTGTAGTCAGGGATTTTCAGCATGAATGCGTGTGAAGAGGGCTTTGCTACTGGAGGAAGAGATGGATGTATCAGGCTGTGGGACCTGAACTTCAAACCCATCACCGTCATTGACCTCAGGGAAACAGACCAGGGATATAAGGGTAAGATACAATTTCCCAGAATTCATTGCTGTAGAATTCTCCAAATTAATTTCTACTACACTTTTGTTAATAAATCCCACAATGCAACAGGATCCCAAAATGCAACAGTCGTTTTATCTCTAACGGAGCTCTATCTCTGTTCTTTTCTTCTTTTATTTCCTTTTACTCTGACTCATCAGTAGCTAGAGGTGAAAATTCAAGAGGTGCGTTGTAGTGCTCAGTGTCGTTTATGCGGGCTGTCTACCTTGTCTTTTATCCATGGCTCTTACCCCTGTTTGTCACCAACCCTAGATGTCTATATGTATTTTCAAGCACCCAAGACCCTCCCACCCAAGTCATGTTGCCCATGAAGGTCTACAATGAACACAGTGTACATCCTTCAGTCTATTCAGGATCATATCTGTGTACCTCTGTGATTAGCCACTTGCATTTCAATGCTTAATAGAGTTTAATTGTGTACATCGAATCTGTGCAGGCCTGTCGGTGCGTAGCGTGTGCTGGAGAGGGGATCACATTTTGGTGGGCACGCAGGACAGTGAGATCTTTGAGGTGGTGGTACATGATCGCACCAAGCCCTTTCTTATCATGCAGGGTCACTGCGAGGGTGAGCTGTGGGCCCTGGCGGTGCATCCCACCAAACCCCTCGCCATGACCGGCAGCGATGACCGCTCTGTTCGGTAAGAATCTAAAGAAATTAACCACACATCTGAATTAATGTATAGATGGAATGTCAAATGCACCTAGTAAATACTTAAACAACAAATCTCTTAAACAATTGATAGAACTAACTTAATTCAGTACAGAAATAAGCGATCAAGTTTGTTTACCAAACTTTCATTTTTCCAAGATCAAGTGTTTTTGGCAATGCTATCAAGATTCGTTTTATAGCTCTACACTCTATACTATATATGACAGAATATCAACAATTAGGTCATGTGTGTTTTTTTCTCATAAGGATTTCTGAGGCAATATTATTTATTAAAACATAATTAAGAACTCCAGTAAGTCACATGAGCAATAAAAGTTTCCTTTGGGACTAAATTAACCTCAGATTTCAGACTAATAGAACTCAGTTTTTAATGGCCAATGAGCTCATTTGTGTATGGTTATGAATCATTACCTTCTCTGTGTGTTTTTGATGAAAAGGATCTGGAGTCTCGTGGATCACGCGCTGATAGCACGCTGCAACATGGAGGAGCCGATACGCTGTGCGGTCGTCAGCACAGACGGCATCCACCTCTGTCTTGGTATGAAGGATGGCTCATTCACAGTACTGAGAGTCAGGTAAGCTGCCATGATTAAACAGCCACTGTGTAGATCAGTGTTTCCTAACCTTGTCTTATGTAGTCTCACAGCTCCATCAGTGTGACTTCATCAACACCGAACCAGCATAGTGTTCCTTCTTGCTTTCCTGTAGTTCAGTGGTTAGAGCATGGCGTTAACAATGCCAAGGTCATGGGTTTAAACCCAGGGATTGCACATATTCAGAATCAATGTGTGGTATATTGCAATATAAGTAGCTTTGGGTAAAAGCGTCTGCCAAATGCGTAAATGTGTAAATTTAGTTATTAGATTAACAACCAGAACAGACAGCAAATCTTTATTTAGATTTTTAACAGCGCTGATATTGTTTTGTTTAATAATAAAAGTCATAATTTCAGTTTAATAGGTTTAATAAACCAAGTCCAAGATGTCCAAATACCCCCTGGAATCTCCTTTAGTACCCATGGTTGAGATTCACTGATCTAGTACAACCTACACTAAAATAATAACTTAACAGCACAGTAAAATATCTAGATGTGTTAGAACTGTACTCATGTTGCAGGGACATGACAGAGGTGGTCCACATAAAGGATCGTAAAGAGGCCATCCATGAACTGAAGTATTCCCCTGATGGATCACACCTAGCCGTGGGCTCTAACGATAACTCTGTGGACATCTACAGTGTTGTGCAGCGCTACAAGAAGCTGGGCGAATGTGTAGGCTCCACCAGCTTCATCACACACATGGATTGGTCTACCGACAGCAAGTACCTGCAGACCAATGATGGCAATGGCCGGCGGCTCTTCTACAGGATGCCCAGTAAGAGCTCCATGTTTTCTGGAATGAATGCTTTTGTCTATTTTTATGTCTAAAATTAGAAGACACCACATTTGTTGTGGTTTAATGCTGGTGAGCTGGTGCCTCCATCAGGCTTCTTAGCTTGCTAAAATAGTAAGACTTCCATGGTCAGTCAACTTCACTATCAAGACCATGCTGCTCAGATAGCTTCTGAAGGTGAGTAATTACAGTCTGCTAGTCAACTGGTTGCCCAACAAGTGATACGTTTATCCAAATTGTCTTTGTATTGTTTGTTTAGGTTTATTATTGCTTTAATTAACATGCTGGCAGCAAGCTGTGCAGTAGCTGTTAGACATTTAGCACCGCTAAACCAACTCAGAAAAGATGCCTTTGGCCACTGCATCATTCTCTTGATTCTGTATTTTATGAACATCTCACTACAAACATTGGGTTTAGCCATCTAGTGTATGTGTCTTGACACCCCTGCGATTTGTTACATTTTGTTGAGTCCTCTACCTCTTTCTGAATGCAATGACATGCATTATGTAAATGCTCCCTACAAAACACATAAAAATAGGGTTTTGTGAACCGCAAACCAGTTTAATTATACAAAGCTTGGGTTTGGCTGACCATGGTTTTACCTGTGTGCGTTAAGGTGGTAAGGAAGTGACTAATAGAGAAGAACTGAAGCTTGTCCAGTGGTCCTCATGGACCTGTGTTCTCGGACCAGAGGTGAACGGGATTTGGCCCAAGTACTCCGACATCAACGACATCAACTCTGTAGATGCAAACTTCAGTAGTCAAGTTTTAGTTACTGCTGATGATTATGGATTAGTTAAATTATTTCGATACCCATGTGTGAGAAAAGGTGGGTCTTTTCTGGATATTTTCTATTTGTTTTATTTGTTTTCCACATTTTTATTTGTTTACAATTTTTTCTTGTTTTCATTTTTTAGGTGCAAAATTTAAAAAATATTTAGGACACTCAGCGCACATAACCAACGTTAGATGGTCACATGATTATCAGTGGGTGATTTCTATTGGTGGAGCTGACCACTCAGTGTTCCAGTGGAAGTTTATCCCAGAAAGAAAGTCAAAAGAAACTCTTCACATAGCTCCTCAAGGTATAAACAAGATTGTCTTTAAACTCACATTGCCCTTTAAGTAGAACTGTGGAAGTGCCACTGAAACTGTAGCTTTCCAAGCTGTAAGGTAAATTGAAATATGCATTAGATTATAGAAGCAAAGCACATTTTTACTAACGTAGATTGGTTTCTTTTTTCTTTACATATTGCAGTACTCAGACCTCAAAGCAGCTTTTCATTTTCCTAATGGTTTTGTTCCTGCTCACACTGGCAGTTCTGCTTCTTAGTCATCAGCAGTTTTCTCAGTGATAAATCCACTGAGGCGAGCGACAGCACTTAAAAATGACTAATAAGTTACTCAGGATTTCTCAGGAAATACTGATAAATGGAATTGTTTCTAATTTGTTAATTAATTTAGTGTTTAACAAGAGTGGAATGCATAAGATGGAGGCCTCTGCTTACCCCACAGAGACGTTGGTGGACTCACACAGCGAGGAATCTGATTCTGATCAGTCAGATGTGCCTGAGATGGACTCTGAAATTGAACAGGAAACGCAGCTTACATACCGGCGACAGGTGATTGCGTGGTTATAAAAGATATTGTTTGTTGGAGCTGTAGCCTTGTGAGTGGCACTCTGATATGCTCCATTGTCTTGTTCAATAAAAGCTAAAAATAACCAAAAATATAACACAATATAAGAGAATATAAGACATTGCATTCTGAATGATGAGTATTTGATGATCAGATCTCCCTGTCTAGGTTTACAAAGAAGATCTACCTCAGCTAAAAGAGCAATGCAAGGAGAAGCATCGTGCCATGGCCATGAAGAAGAGAGAAAGAGCTCCAGCCAGTGGAATGAGGTTGCACTTTATCCATGGGTAAGAACTAGCAAAGATCTCAGACACAGCACTGTTTGTCTGATTGTTGTTTTCACTTAAGAACTTTAGAGCATGGTTAGAAGAAAAGCTTTAATGTCAATTTATAGTCTCCTTGAGCCTGGAAAAGGGGCCTCAACTCTGTAAAACTCTGTATTTACCCTTTGGGTCTGTAGACCATTAACACCCTTAACATGTCATCTGATCCCCTGGTCTTAGACCTCTAGGACTACCAGACACACAGGTGTGAATGATCTGATCCACTGCTGTAGCCAAGCAGGAAATGCTTGGCGCTATTGTTAGGTCTATATTTTTGACATCTACAATGATTTTCCCATCATCCTGCTTCTCTGACTCAGACAATGTTTAGAGTGATTCAGGTGGACACCTGGATTATTATAGAGTGCCTTCCTGACAGCCTATAGCACTTTGTTCTTGAGATGATGGTGACCAGCACTGAAGTGTCTCAGGAAACTGTCCTGTCTCACTTTATAAGACAGACTGAAGATACATATAAACAAGCTTATGTCACAAACATTGGTGGAGATGAGTTGGAGTACAGGGTGATGGTTTTCTGCTTTATTAATCATCTATGGAGAAAGTGTGGAGGTTGTGCAGTCCTACAGGTACTTAAACTGAGGACTGGATTGGACCAACACAGTTCTAAAGCAGGTTGTTCTGAGTGCCCCTCATAAATCATCTAAAAGACTAAAGGTGCAGTGGCTACTGCAGCAGTCCTGAATCTGCCTTTAGAAGATGAAGAGATGTATAATAAATGAAAACTTTCACCAGACTGCAGAGCCAAGTTGTTTTAGCACATACTCAATCATTTGTATATCCTCTTTTTTAGTTTATTAAAATTAAAATTGGCAGCACCCATGTTGAGTATACAGTATAAATATTATATGACTTTAGTTGTGATGATGGGCTACTATTGTTTGTACAGTGCATGGTGTTCCTGTAACTCAGCTAAATGACTCTGCATTTATATTCATTTATATTTATTTAGATTTATATTTATGTTCCCTAAGAATCAAACCCACAACCTTTCTGCTGCTAACACAATGCTCTACCCATTGAGCTACAGAAACAAAGAAACACTAGCAATGTCAGTGTCATGAGTTAGTTAGGATGCCACATAGAAAAGCAGAATTTTAATATAAAATGTTTGTGTTAATTTTGCATTAATTAAAAAAGACATCTTTACATTACTAAAATCTTGTTTATAAGTTAAAAAATAGATCTAAGCACAGTCTATTTAGATTGTAATAACAGTGATTAAAAAATGATGGTACATGAATTGAAATCCATACATACATGAATACAGTTCTTTGTATAGGATGGCTCATTCTTGTTGCACCTTTGCTAATGTGTGTTGCAGTTACAGAGGTTATGACTGCAGAAGTAACCTCTTCTACACTCAGACGGGTGAGATTGTGTATCACGTGGCAGCTGTAGGCGTTGTGTACAACAGACAGCAGAACACACAGCGCTTTTACCTGGGCCATGATGATGAAATCCTCTGTCTGGCCATCCACCCTGTCAAAGACTATGTAGCCACAGGCCAGGTATAGTCAGACATCACTACTGGCTGTCTTTATCATAAATTGCATACAGAACTACTAGGTTCTGTAAAGAGGAAATCCAGTTGACTATAAAGAATGATTTAATGCTTTAACAATACCATGTGATCTAGGAATATTGATATCTGTGTATGTTTGCTATCCAGGTGGGCAGAGATTCCTCTATTCATGTATGGGAAACAGAGTTTTTGAAGCCGTTGTCTGTTCTTAGAGGATTCCACCAGTTTGGGGTCTGTGCCCTTGACTTCTCAGGTATGATGACAAACACTTTTGATATTGCTCATGCTTTAACCAATGCCTATTGCTGAGTATTACACCTGCCCCACATCATTTGTGATATGCATGTATGATACCTCAAATCCAAATGAGAATTGCTATATTGCTTGAAGCAAAGGATGGCTGAAATTGGGCTAAAACCAGCTTGGCTTGCATTGAAAGATGGGACCTATAGGACATATGGGTCCTATAATAACAGGTTTCTGGCAGTTGGCTCATCTCATTTAGATCAGTAAGCAACCACCCTGTCAACCACCTAAAATTCAACAGCTCTAAGCTAGCCTAGCATCCAGCTAGGACCAAGACTAGCATTGTGGAGATGGCATTTGCATAACTGAGGGTCACTAACACTTACTAGTTTTATAATATTATCTAAGCTTTGTGAGATCAAGTCATAATTGTATTTAAACATGTTTAGTCATAATTATTTATAGTACCATGACGCACAAAGGAAGAAATGTTATTTGTTTGCCACTGCAGCTCTGAGAGTGATGTGTAACAGTGGGTGTTATGTACACTTGTCTTGGAGTTATACTGAGGAAGTTTTCCATACACTCACTGACTGTCTGGCAGCTGTCTGGAAATAGCAGCAGACTCACTCCCTCTAAACACAGCACCTGGGCAGCACCTGTAATCTCTGTTAGTCTAGCAGATCCAGACTTTTGACAATTAGCATAACATCTGGTCCACTTTGCAGATTATTGTATCCAAGAACCAACCACTTAAACAGGAATACCACAAATCACTGGGAATTTAGGTTTTTGTGATGTTTTGAGTCAGATAAATCTGAAATCACTGCTACCACGATAACAGGCGAGCGATAACATTTGTATATTAAAATTCAAAGCAGTTCTCTATGAAATTAGCAGTAAACGTGTGTAGTTTTGATCAAAAATATAGATTTTTCAAAGGCATTTATTATTTTACTATAATACTATCTACAGTATGTTAAAATACAATTCATAGAAGCAGATTCTCCTAAAATCCAAAATAGCCTCCTACTGTCTGTCAATGTCACAGGCCTAAACATAGATGATTATTCTCATTAGAGATGCTATCCACTAAAATTCCCTCTGGAGTGATGCCTTTGTTAACTGTCACATTACATTACTTGGGATGTCTTGTTTCAAAGTTAGTGGGGCTGAGATGGCATAAAGTCATCACACCATTATGCTGTTATTTAGTGGCTGATATGGAGTGTAATTAAAGTCTGTCTCTGCAGCTGATGGGAAGAGGCTGGCTTCAGTGGGGCTGGATGACAGCCATACCATCGTTCTTTGGGAATGGAGAAAAGGAGAAAAACTCTCAATAATCCAGTGAGTGAACTTTGTTTGGCTTTGCCCTATAAGGTGAAGTCCATCATTTATTAATGAATTTTACTAGTGGCATCAAAAAGAAAAGCAATTTCCAAAAAATCCACCCTAAACTCACAACAATATTTTTTCTAACAGCTGAGATGACCACTTATGGTTTAAGTAATCAGATAAAAAAAATCAAAGTTTTTAAAATTGGTCACTTGGTCACTATTCTGTATCTTCTACATCAGACTCGCTTACTTATATTGGCACTTGCCTGTAAAATGATGGAGAAGCACAAACCTGTTTTGGCATATGAAAATACATTAGCATATCAAAATAATTAATCAAAAAAGGCAATCTTTTTAGAAGTTGGAACACCAAGCATTTCTTATCTATGTGTTCCTTCACAAACAGTTACCATGGTAACCGTGGATTCTGCTAAAATGCCAAAGACATTAATCTTACTGGAAATAAAACTGCTATTTGGCACCACTGTCATCAAAAATACATTTTTATAATGCATCAAATACAATATGTGTTGAATTTTTTTAATATTTACGCATGTTTTGCAAAAAATTATTTGCTCATTAAAATTTTCTTGTATGTAGTTATTTCTTAATATGTGTGTACTTTCCTGCTTTGATGTTTCACAAGGCTTCTGATGTTAAGAATTATGCCTAAGTTCACAAAAATGCTCCTAAAACATTTGGTGTCAATTTATTGCTGTGGATTAGCTTGTCTGTGCACCTATGAAAATATGCAGCTATTTCATGACATTAGCCTGTTTATTATGTTACGCTGTTTATCTCAGCGTGATCATTAGCGCAGAACAGAATGTTGAAACATGCTGCTCTTCTCTTTTATCCACTAAAAAATCTTATTGGATGAATTTAAAATCCATTTTAAATTACTGTTATTTAATGTGGTCTTAACATTATACCATAAACAGCCTAGTTAGCTCAACGAGCAATAATACTTTATTTAGTTAAATTATTTAGTAAAATTACTATTATTGAACATTATTATTATTGAATATATAATTCATATATATATATATAATATATGAATTATATAATATATAATATATATAATTCATATTATTGAGTTGCCAAATAATTGGTTTCTACTTTATGTTGTGCTTAAAACATCCTAATAATGGCAAAATCACTGTAACATACATGCTCGCATGAGCTACTGCTGTGCAAAATCACATATAAAATAGTATATTTTTACTGCTTCCTCTTATTGACTCAATCAGCTGTATTCCCCTATCTAGAGTTTGGAGGTAGTGTGGAGCTCCTCCCTGGGGCCCTTTCTGGTAAAGAGGGTGGGTGTGCGGGTGGAAATAAACAGGGCCTGACAGCGCAGCCACTGCTCAGTGCTCTGCCTGCTCCACATCGAGGCCTAATGCAGAGCTGCAGACAGCCACTGTCCCCTGTGCTGCTGCCTTCACCACTGCGGCTCAGACAGTATATAGCAAAGCAGACAGGTCAATTACAGCCCAACAGTGCCTCATGTGAACCTTTGAACTCAGGAATAAGGGCTGCTCAATTCTGCCAACTTTCTGTTGTCTGTAGGTGGATTATTAAACACTTAAGTACTTTAAGATATGATGGTGTATCATGACCTCATAATTATTCTTCTCTGATTCACTTTTTGGTATTTATTATTAATATAACTAGAGTGTCTACCAAAAATGTTTACCTGAGAGTATTAACAGAAGATGATGATGTTCTGTTGATGTGTGCTGTATGAACAGTTGTCTGGCACTTCACTGAAAAAAGCACACACTTATGTCATACAGTAGATATGTCAATCATAGGGCTGTCCTCTTTAGGTTACCAAAAATGACAGGAAATAAGGGTATTGACCACATAATAGAGTGACATAAAAGTCCAAATAAGGGGAAATTAATTTTGGTAGATGAAGGAAATACAACGATGGCATTACTCCTGAATTTGACCTTTTTATACAGACAATATTAACATTTACGCATTTGACAGAGGAGTGAATTTAAGGTATACAGCTTTACATCATTATGTGTGTTCCCTGGGAATTGAACCCACAACCGTTGCGCTGCTAACGCACTGTTCTACCAACTGAGCTACAGGAACCACAGCGGATATTCGATATTCACTTCTAGTTCCTCAAAGAATTCCACCCATTATTTATGTGGTTGTCAGTTTCCAGTACTGACTGTGTGAATGTAGCTTTTGTTAAATATTTCTCTTTGTCACTGACAGGGGCAGTAAGGACAAGATATTCGTCGTTAAAATCAACCCATACATGCCAGACAAACTGATCACAGCTGGAGTGAAACACATGAAGTTTTGGCATAGAGCAGGTAAGACTGTAAAACACACATCTAGCGCACTTAAAATAGTGTTCATTTGATAGAGTTCATTCGATCCTGTTTCTGTAACGTCCTCAGGAGGTGGACTGATTGGGAAGAAGGGCAGCATGGGTAAAACAGAGACCATGATGTGCGCTGTATACGGCTGGACAGAGGAAACAGTGTTCTCAGGAACCTGCGCTGGAGACATTTGCATCTGGAGAGACATGTTCTTGGTGAAGACTGTCAAAGCTCATGATGGACCTGTTTTCAGCATGCACGCTCTGGAGAAGGTATCAGATTCAACGGCAAACAAGAAACAAAGCCTGTTGAAATGTTTCAGCTATGTAATATATGAATTTGCTGTTGTCAACAGGGTTTTGTGACTGGTGGAAAAGATGGAATAGTCGCTCTGTGGGACGACACATTTGAGAGATGCCTGAAGACATATGCTATCAAACGGGCCGTGTTGGCCCCGGGCTCCAAAGGTAAGCTTCATAAAAATGAACCCTCACACAGTTCGGCAAAAATAAATTTTAATATGTATTTTTATGTAAACAGTTGTGTTTCTGTTTTAAACAAAGTGAACAAAACTTGTGAAAATGGACCAAAGTTTTGCTGTTCACTCAGTACTTGCTTTTCCTTATTGGAATCTGGGGCGTACACAAGACAATCTTTAGCTTAAAGTTATTTATATGTATATTCTCTAAAAAATAAGTTTTGTTTTAGCAATTTTTATGGAAAACATGACAAATACATTGATTTATTGCTTTATGTATAGCTTTTACGGTGTGACATTGAATAACTTATGCAATTAAGGTCAGGTAGCTTCATTCATCCTCTAAGAATATTCAGTGTGTTTAAAAAATAGAAACCCAAGGTTATGGATGAGTGTTTATTTATAACATGTTGCGTCCTGCAGGTTTGCTTTTGGAGGACAACCCCTCCATTCGTGCCATATCTCTGGGTCATGGGCATATTCTTGTAGGAACAAAGAACGGTGAGATTCTAGAGGTGGACAAAAATGGACCAATCACTCTACTGGTTCAGGTGAGGCACAGATTCAGATGCTCCCCATCCTCCTTTAGTCAGAGCAGCATATCTGAGCTTTCTCACGAATAAAACTGTTTACATTCAGGAAAAAAGGAATTGTACTGTATATGTCCACTGATGTACATGTAAGTGAATTGTGGAATTGTGGTGTATTGTGGGATTGACAGCGTAGCAAATTGAGATAACATTCAAAATCTGTTGCTGATATTGTTAAAGCATTTTGCAGATTCAGCTTAAATTGCATTGTATGATTGTCTAGTATTCAGGCTAGACAATAATTGGATTAGTGAAATATATAGTGCATATACAGTATAGTATAATGACATCCATAAAATGATAGATCTCTAGCATTTGCGGTGTTATTGAGCTGTTTTTTTAGGCGCTAGTGGACACCTGCCACAAGGCAAGTGCTGAATGAAGGGTATTATCTTCAGCTTGGCTCCGTTAATTCATTAAATAGGCCTTTACAAGTTTTACCCTCCAGCTGTCTGTCATGTTGCATAAACTTGTAAGCCCTAAATATGAACTTACTGGCATCTGGCATATATAAATTATTGTTGGTGGCCTTTTCTTGTGACTTGCACTTTATAATAGGGCATATAAAGTTTAAAATAGACTTTATATAGACTTTATTTTATAAGTTTAAAATAGATAGAAGTCATATTAATATTAATATATTAAGTCTAAATTTTAGTTTACCTTGCATTAAAGTGCAGTTTAAGGGTGTAAAATTTTTAATGGTTTGATTATAATTTGTTTTAAATACAATGTGAGGTTGCTTGCTCATTGAAACCTTTTTCTCATATTGTAGTTGTGAGTGGTTTTAAGAGTGTTGCTATGCAGTTTCTAAAGTGTTCTGAGGTCTTGCCTGCTGAAACTTGTGTTGGTATTCATGCATACGGTATAGCTACATTTTTGCTTAATGTATCTGCTTATATTGTGCATCCAGTGGATGTTACATGTACTTAATGGTCTAAACTTTGTTATAGTGCTTGTAAAACATCACTGTACTTATTCCTCTTAGATATTTTTAAAGCTTTTTCTTCTTCACAACATTTCTGCATTTTGGTCCCCTTACGTCTATTGGACATAGGTAAATTATGATTGGTCTTTTTTAGCGGTTTATTCATCTATATAGCATGTTACTGTCAGTCTTCATTCCTCTCCCCCTCTATCTGTATCTAAAATGACTGTCAATCTTCATTTGAAATTGCAACTCTTTTCTAGTGTTGTACTCCTTAATTCTTAAAGCACCAATAGCAGTAACTGCAGACTGTGCAAGAATAGTCATTTTTCATTATTTCTGCAATCCAAATGCTTGCAAAGGTATTTCGGGGCTCTGTTGTGGCTCATCTTGACAGGAAACTGCAGGTTTTTGGACACTGATTAAATGTTTATCTGTTTAGCTCCAGTGGAGAAAGACATCATGATTAATTTCTGGTTTGGTGCTTGTTTTAGTAGTACTCGGGTCATTGTTTACCTACAATGTAACATATTGGTTAAT
Source organism: Botia almorhae (assembly GCA_036877575.1). Classification (NCBI taxonomy): domain Eukaryota; kingdom Metazoa; phylum Chordata; class Actinopteri; order Cypriniformes; family Botiidae; genus Botia; species Botia almorhae. Next base: position 88,353 of record JAZGTJ010000276.1, read on the forward strand.
ACATACTTTCTATTGTCAAGCATTCCTCCAGGCCTTTATGTGGATTTGCTCATTTGTCAAACAATTATTATGCTGGGGAAATACGAAAACCTGTTTATGAAGTAATTGTGCCTTGAACAGAGCACTCTCTGGGCTACCCATGCTACCAAAACCATCTCAGCTTGATTAAAATCACATTCATTGTGCTCTAAAATGCTTTTCAGACAATCCTTTTTCTTAATGGTGGCTTCACAGATGCATAGTGGAGTGTTTTTGTGAATAGCTCAGATGCGTCACATTTAATTTGTAACAGAATAAATGCACTGCTATTATGGCTAATTGTAGCAGAAGATTGTTGGTTTGTTAGTCAGCAATTTTTTTGTATGTGGCTGTGGGTGTTTTAGGGTCACATGGAGGGTGAAGTGTGGGGTCTTGCCACTCACCCTCATCTGCCATTGTGTGCCACTGTGAGCGATGATAAGACCCTGCGCATATGGGACCTGTCGCCCAGCCACTGCATGCTCGCTGTACGCAAACTCAAGAAAGGTAAGCAGCATACTCCAGCCTTACACCACAATATAAATGTTACTGCTTCAAGTGGTCACACAGATCATTGCAAAACACACAGAGGGCCTAGATTTGATTTAAACAAAATATACACATATACACTATACCCTGAATCCACTGTACTGTGTAAATGTTACTGTAAAGAAATATCGGGACCATGCTAAGCAATGATTCATAAGAAATGACCACACTGTAGTTTGTTACTTGGTCAGCTATGTGTTTTCATTACATAAACATTGAAAGTAAATAGTCATTACTGTGCACAAGCAGTCTTTCTGTCTGATATAAATAGTTCCTGTGTACTCTTCTTGTAATTTGCATTCCGAGTCTGGCCTACACAACGCTTGACCCTGTTATGCTTCAGAAACTCAATTTGCACAGAAAAACATAACTTAAGTGAAGAACACTCAGCATGCAAATTAGCCCCAAGAGCGTATTAAATGCCTGGGGACAGAATAACTAAAGCATGGGTGCATGAGAATGTTCTGGAGGAACTACTGGATAATCTATAGATCATCAGTTTAACTAGGCAGCCCTTGATAGAACAGATTCTTAAGATAAGCTATCACTTCCTTATCAAACCAAATGAAATACTTAATGACAAGTTACTTCACAATGATGAAAGTGTTATGACTGTGTAATGCTTTAAGGCAGGGTCTACAATCCACATTCCTGGAGGTCCACAACTCTGCAGGTCTGTGGACCTTGTTGGAGATTTCTGATTTAATGGTTTATCTCACCCCAAAATGTTTGATCGTTATTTACACACTATTATGTTGTTCCAAACCTTTGTCACTTACTTTCCTCAGGGGAACTCAGAAGACGTTTAGCCAAATGTTGTCATAGCTTTTATGTAGAATGAAAGTTAATAGTTTATCAGAGGCTGTTAAAAAACCTTTTAAAAAACAGTCCACATGCATCGTATTTCATTTTTATATTTTAAAGACTGAAAAGAACAGAAAACTTTGCATTTACACTTCTACATATTCAAACTTGCCACTCTGCATGCAAAAGAGATTTCAGGGTTGTGATGGTGGAGAGGATTTTTTAGAAAAAAACAACTTTTTCTTCACATAAAACTATTATCTGTGTTTGGAACAATAGGAATATACTGTACAAGTCCCATGGATCACTTTTATGGTGCTTTTCTGCAATTTATTGGCTCAGCAATATGCTCTAATTGTACTGAAAAGACTTCTTCTTTCTATAAAATTCATCACAAATTCAACTTTTCGTACTTCCTGGCCGTTTTTTCAGCATCTGTATTTGGTTGTTAAGAGAATCAACCTGTTCAGTTGTCATGACATTTGTTTAACAACAGGTCTCTTAACATTACATGATATTGAACAGTTTACTTCTCGTAGGAGGAAGATGTTGCTGCTTTTCGCCGGATGGCAAAGCTCTGGCTGTGGGCTTAAATGATGGCAGCTTCCTCATCGTTAATGCAGACACTCTGGAAGACCTTGTGTCATTTCATCATCGCAAAGACATCATATCTGAAATCCGCTTCTCTCCTGGTTAGTTTCTACACAAGCATGTTGCATCACTTTAGTACTAAGAATAAGAGTATGGCAAGTAAATTCATGCATCCAATTTGTTCAGCAAGAAAGTATGAAATATTTCTGTACTGTACCCTCACATATGCTAATGTAATTAACATTTGTGGGAATGTATTAACATATTACTGGGAATGTGCTGTTTGGGTAATGATAAGAGCTGAAGATTGAGCAAAGGAAAATGTTGTTGCAGTAACAGGCAAGTATTTGGCTGTGGCATCAGCTGACAGTTTTGTGGACATATACAACGTGATGAGCAGCAAGAGGGTTGGGGTGTGCAAAGGCTCAATGAACTACATCACCCATCTGGACTGGGACAAGAGAGGTGAGCAAACAAATCAATGAGGTTCGATGTCAGCCATTTTTAAAGCTGCAATTCATAACTGTTTTGGTTAAAAATAAACAAAAACAGTTATTGAGCAAGTTCATAACAGATCAGTGTTTTAAACTGTCTCCTTACCTACACCGATTCGCAATGGTAGGTTTGTAATAATGGCTTGTAATTTGTGCTACCTGGTCAGATTTTTCACAAAAAAACATGTAGTACATAAATAAATGTTTGGAAAGTAACCTTTATAAACATTTCACTGCAATTTCATGTTTCAAGCAGAAATGGTGATAGAGAGGCAAAAGTTAGTGATTGCAGCTTAATGTGTGGTGTCATTTAAGTGTGTGACATGAGTGACAGTGATGCTGTGATGCAGTAAAATTAAACAAAGTATACTTTATGCAAATGAGCAATGTGGCAGCTACCAATGGGAGAGAAGATAGTAAAGCTCATGTGATGCATTTTCTTAAATACTGTGGTCAAATGTAGACTGTAGCTGGTGCACCTTACCTGCTATAATATGCATGGTAGGTGAAGTGAGCCATTTCTGTGAAACACTGTTGAAAATTGACACCCACACAAACAATTTTGTGAATATTTATGCTGAAAAAACTGACATTATACTGGCGGTGTAAATAGGAGAAAAGTCAGACCGATCACCACAACACATAACACTCTCATAGTCAATCAGCAATAGGGGCCTGCTGTTAGCTGTTGCCTGTGTTTCATAGTGTGTTATTTTGAGGGTGGAGCAAAGAAGAAAGAGTATGTTTGTTTGGGTGCTGATTCCAAATATTAAATTTCAAATATTGCAACTGTCAATTTGTTGATGGTGCTTGTCAGTTTTGTGTGCCGTATGTGTCAGTAAGTTTGTATAGACAACCAAATTGTAGGTTGCACATGATTCACTGATTATCAGTGATTAACTTCTCACATCACAGACCTTTATGTTTGTTCAGTAACTTTTCTCTGTTTTCTTTTTCTAGGAAAGCTTTTGCAGGTCAACACGTCAGCAAAGGAGCAACTATTTTTTGAGGCTCCTCGTGGAAAGAAGCAAACCATTCCCCAGACAGAGGTAAAGTACAGTATGGGTCCTGAGCACCTCACCGTGTCACCCTGCGAGGGGGAAGGGCACTCTTAAGGTCAAGAACATGGCCCACTTTTCATTATCTTGACTCTAAATTTAGAGGCAGGGAATTAGGCCATGCTTAAGGCCACTGGTACATTGGGACAGTGAACACTTACCTTAATAACATAAGATTTAGTAAAAGCTGGAAGCCTTTCAATGCTTCTGATCTTTTGCTGTTAGCTAATTGCACAGTTTCCACAGCAGACATGTTGGCCTTGCTCCATATTGGATTGGGTTTGATTTTCATCTTAAAAATGGCTACCATTCATACTCTGTCACAAAAATCTTTGTTCTTGTTTAAAAGTTAATAGCTTTGATGCATATATTCTGTATACAGTTTTAATTAAAAGATATTGTCCTTATTAAGAACAGTTAATGTTGGCAACATTTTAATTTGCTTGTCTTTTGATGAACATGTTGTGGCCTACTGGTTAGTTAGTCAGGCTTGTAATCAGAAGGTTGCTGGTTTGATTCCAATACTGGCAGTTAAGCAATTGAAGTGTCCTAAATTCTCGATTGCTCCCTGGGCGCAGCAGTGCTCACTGTGTTTATGACTTGCAGTGTGTGTTTACTTTTCATCAGTGATGGGATAAATGCAGAGGTCACATTTTGGGTATGGGTTTTCATACCTGACAGATATGTTTCTAAATGTGCAAACACAATTGTGAGATTTTGCTGCAGGTTACACTGTGTCATTTCCTTCCTCAGGTGGAGAAAATTGACTGGAGCACATGGACATGTGTGCTTGGATGTTCTTGTGAGGGAATTTGGCCCGTGGTCAGTGAAGTAACTGAAGTAATGTCTGCATGTCTTAGCAATGACAAGAAGTTGCTGGCTACTGGAGATGACCTTGGATATGTCAAGATCTTTAAGTACCCAGTCAAGGTTAGGAAACCTATCTTCTCTTAATTGTGCAAGGAATTGTGCAAGGAAAAAATTATAGTTGCTTCACAAAACGAAGATGACGCAAACACCTCTGCCAGCTTACAGTACCTGCCTTTCAGCAAGGACTACTGGGGCAACATTACATCACCTAATTAATATTCATTAGTCAAGTTGTCAAGGTTTAAGTCAAGGTTTATAAACTGTCACTCCACAAACTTTTGAGAATATTTCTACAACCCTGCTTCCAAAGACCCACTAAAGTCTCTTGAAATGCACAGCTTTGTTACATTTGTTACATACATTGCTGTAATTTCACTGAAACAGTTAGTTAGGGTTGGGTGGTTTGTAGCAGGAAGCTTCAGATTCTAGGGAGCATTTGATTGGTCAGAAAAACTTGATGAGAAGCTGAACTGCGGAACGATGTTAAGAATTGATAATAAAATCGTTGATCTGTATTTGATCATTGATCTGTTGATAAGTTTTGTAAGTAACTCCTTTTAAATGTTTACCTTCTAATTGTGAAATTTTCATTTGTCAACACAATAGTTTTTTAGATATCCTTAAAGCTAACATATTCTTACTGAAAATCTTGTTTTCATGGAGACTTGAAGTATTTATAACTTACATATTGTAGTTTTTTATCATATCTTTATAACCTGTTTTACAAGACATTTTGTAATGACGTGATATTCTTTATGTATTATTGTCCTACACTCTTATTAACAGAATAATTATCTTAATAGGGAAAGTATGCAAAGTTCAAGCGGTACATGGCTCATAGCAACCATGTCACCAATGTGCGCTGGTCACATGATGACTCTCTGCTGGCTTCGGTCGGTGGCTCAGACACCTGCCTAATGATCTGGAGCCATGAAACAGAGGGCTGTCGAGAGGCCAGACAGTGCGACAGCGAGGAGTCTGACATTGAGAGCGAAGATGATGGAGGTGACAAATACAGTTATGATTCAGCTCATGAGAGCAATTACTAATATCATCTGCTGTCATCTAGTATTAAAGACGCTAGCTATCAATCATATCACACAATCTTAATTTAAAGCCAGTTTTTCAAGGTTTGAAAGTTTAATGTTTCTCCTCTCAGCCCTTTTTGCTTTTTATTGATCTTTTCTGTCTTTGTAGGGTACGACAGTGATGTAACTCGAGAGAATGAAATCATCTATGTAATCAAGGCCTTATCCACAAACTGTCGACCCATGACAGGGGTCAAACCTCACCTACAACAGAAGGAGCCGTCAGTGGATGAAAGGTAACTTAGAAATGACACCTAATGTAGCAGTAATGTTCACAGCATAACTGTTTATAAGACTGAAAGTACTGGAAAAGCCCTCAGAGTTTCTTATGCCCTCACTTTTCTTTCTCTGATATTATGGTAACATCCATTCCTTCTTAATAGCACTTTATTGTACAGACACTTTGCTTATGTTAGATACAGTGAACAGATTTACCTTAATTTCTTGTGACATCTCACAAGCTTTGTGTCAATGGGTTTCTCAAAGACTTTCAAGTAAATAGTTTTTACTGGTGTAAAAATTGACATCCATGAATATCCCCAAAATGATTATGATCATAAACAATTTAGATTAGAAGTGCCTGTTATTACACTGCAAAGAAAGACACCTCTGCGTAAAAAACACATATATAAAGCGTATAAAACACAAGTTTCCCAAGGTGTGTTTACACATTTTAATGCTGTATAAATATATTAACACTAGAATCACAATTGTGAGAAACAGTCCTATAACACGCTTAAAATAGAATGTTGATTTTTATGAAAAGCCGCACTGATTGGCAGCAAAAAAGATCAAATTAAAGTATCTCAGCAGAGCACAAAAAGGCAAAATATAAAGAAAATTACAAAACAGAAGTGTTATAACCTTGTTAAAAATGCATGTTTGTAAATTCAGTGATTAATCGTAAAATGTTGCATACTCCTAAATATCCACCCATGTTGAATGCTTTTTGAGTTCTTGTATGTCAAATTCATATTCCACTATGAATATATAATTTTGAATAACCTCATGTTAGTGGCAAACTGCTGAAATATATCACTAAACAAAAATTAAACCACAAATTAAACACTAAATATGTTTTTGAACCAAAAATACTTAAACAACTAACCAAAATTCTTGAAGGCATTTTGCACTTAACAAGTGAATGTTTAAATTCGTGAAACACTTGGGCTTTAAGTCACATTGCCACCCTCATATTTGTCTTTTAAATTTCCTTCACTCCTCTCTACTCTGCACCTCTCTCTCTCCACATGAAGGCAGGGTGTAGTCAGGTAAGATTGAGAAAACTGATTGTTCAGAAAATAAAACGCGCCTCCTCTCATGCTCTGTGGAAGTTTGCTATGCTGCACGCTGACAGCCATATATCCATAAACCTGCCTGTTATGAAATTATTGCCCTTGGTTTTAGCTTGGGATGCTTGTAATGCAGGTAATTTTAGTTTTATATTAGAGTAGATGGCACAACATTGTTACGTGTTTTGCTGGCTGACATTTTGTCATTGCTTACTTTATTTCTTTGCTGTAATTATTTAAAGAATAATCCTGCTTCTTTGACTACTGGGAACTTTGGTTGTGCATTGTCACTTATGCATTTTTTCTCAAGGCATCCAAGTTTAAAGAAATTATTTTATTGAATGAGCTAGTTTGGAGGGATGGCTTTTTGTGCTGACCATCTCTTTGAGTTGTTTTGACAACATGCCATCTACTGTACATGATCATGCTTGTGGAGAACATTGTAAGTGTTAGTTGATGTTGTATTATGTGTCCCTCTGTCTCAGTGTCCCTTTTACCAGTGCCATTAGAGACTGCCATTCTAATTTTCTTTCTCTTTCTGTTAATGCTGCCATTTAAGAGGCTCAAGGTAAGACACTACTACACTTCATTGTTCTGGTACTTGAGGGGTTTTACATGAACTTTTATTGAGTTTACACAAATTTGTACTGTACATTATATTAACTTCAATAATAACTTAAAGGTGCGATAATTAATTTCTGGTAAACACTGATATTTAAAATCATCAAAAAAAAAACACATCCGTACCCCAAAAGAATCTCACCCCTATTTTGATAGCTCCGCCTCCTGTCTCTTTCACAGCTGAAGCGCTCTCTTTTTGCGCGTCCCATCATTAGTAGACACACCCTTTATTGGCAACAAGTGTGTTTTGGTGCTTGGTCTGATACACTTTTCAAAAGTGTAAAAATCACTTACTGTAATATTTTATATTATGTGATATGTTGTAGTGAAATCCTGAAGTGAAACAGAATCTTGATAAACTACATGTATGTCATTTACTGAGTGTAATTAATTGTGTGTGTTTTCACTGGTTTGGGTGCAGACCCCCAGTAAGCAGGGCTCCACCAATGCCAGAGAAACTACAGACCAACAATGTGGGCAAGAAAAAGAGACCCATTGAGGTGAGTGATGGGCTATACTGTACTATACTGTCCCGCTTTGTCCTGACACATCCCATATTATATTACACTGTTCCTTGCTATGCTATACTATACTGTTCTGCTGAGAAAAGGCATAATATAATAATAAGATATAATATATAATATCAAGAAAGCTGTTATGCAATTTTGATCAAAGTGAAGTTATGACCAAAGTCTGGTGTATTAAACACTGATAGAAGATAATGCATATGGGAAAACAGAGTGTGAAAATAGCAACCAAATAACTGCCAAATAACTACAATAACTACCAAGTTCATGATAAATCCAAGTAACTTTGAAGTCATTGTTTCAATGTAGTTATTGTGTTTTGGCTTTGAAGGAAAGTATGCTGTGCTAAATTGTTCTATAAAGTAGGACTTTACTGTACCATACCATACCATACCATACCATACTTTGCCAAACTACTCTTACAATGAATTGTAGTGATTTTGTGTAGTTTTTGTAATTGGAAAGCTCTGTTATTGCTCCTATTTCATCAATGAAAGTCTGTGCCCTCAGTGAGCTCCGACAGATGATCTTTTTAACCTTTCTTGATTGAATCGCAGCATAGTTTTTCTCTACCTGTCCTTTCACATCCTGAGAGCCAGACACTCAGCTGTTGTCATGGTTACAACCTCAGACACCCCACTTTGACTCTCTCTGCAGGACCTGGTGCTTGAGCTGGTGTTCGGTTACCGAGGCAACGACTGCCGTAACAATGTGCATTACCTTAATGAGGGGGCGGATATCATCTACCACACTGCCTCAGTAGGGGTTGTCCTAAACTTAACAACAGGTGGGGGGAGCTCATAGATACCTGTCACTTGTAATGTAATGTTCAATGCATTAAGGTGCCAAAGTGGGCGTAAAAAGTCAGCAAGGGTTAGATATGGATTTCATTTATTTTAAGAAAACATGAATTAAAGGTTGTTCAGCACCCTCATTGTTTAATCTGGTTGTTCATCCTCAGCGTGTCAGAGTTTCTATTTAGAACACAGTGATGATATTCTATGCCTAACCATAAATCAACACCCCAAATTCCCCAACGTGGTGGCAACTGGCCAAGTAGGTATGTTTGTGAAAACATCCACCCTCTCCATTCACTTTAACTGCTTTATTTAGCTCTAAAATGCTTTTTGAATATTTTATTTCAAGCATATACTCTGTACTATAAGGAAAACTAGACTGCTTAGGCTTGAAATTATGTTATTACACCATTTTTAAAAAACTGATCTTGAACCAGTTGATTGTGCACATTTTAAATATGCTGTCATGTATAATGTTTTAACTGCTGTTGTTGTTCACTCAGGCGATGCTGGCGATATGTCAGGTAAGAGACCTTGTACAGTTCTTGTACAGTAACAAACAGGTTTCTATGGAGATATAATTCAAGGTGAAGTGTATAATTTCAGAATTGCAAAAATATTGCTTCACTTGCTCTGCCACTGTCATCTATTGTTCGATCAAACAGGTTGTCCAGCCCCAAACCTACTTCATTGCTGGAGCCATAAATTGACATTTCTGAGCTTTAAACTGGGATACAACAAATTATTTTAACATTAAGAAAATTACATACTTTTAAAGCTGCAAATTTGTAACTTTTAAACTAAATGATCACAACTTTCACACCTTAAGCATCTGTTATTTGTAGCCACGTCTCCTTCTATCCACGTGTGGGAAGCCATGACCAAACAGACTCTTTCTGTGCTTCGTTGCCATCATTCCCGTGGCGTTTGTTCTGTAAGCTTCAGTGCCACTGGCAAACTTTTGCTGTCCGTGGGTCTGGACCCCCAGCACACTCTCACTATCTGGAAGTGGCAGGAAGGTAAATTCCGACCCCCACAACATTCACTCTTCTTTCATATGTGTAGGTGATTTTATCAGTCGTTTATTTTGTTATTACAGTATGCCTGTCACCTAATGTTTTTACTAAGGTGCCAATATAGCAAGTCGGGCTGGTCATACCCAGAGAATCTTTGTGGCTGAGTTCCGACCCGATTCAGACACTCAGTTTGTGTCAGTGGGGATAAAACATGTGCGCTTCTGGACGCTGGCCGGCAGAGCTCTGCTCAGTAAGAAAGGAGTGCTCAGCTCCATTGAGGACGCCCGCATGCAAACCATGCTCTCAGTAGCATTTGGAGCTGTAAGTACGCTTCTGTTTCTAATAGAATCTAAAATTAATTGTTTGTTAGGGTGGAGGAAACTAAAGGAGTAATTTACTCAAATGTAAAAGTCTGTCATCATTATCTCACCCTTTTTTCTCAGACTTTTTTTTTACCTTTTAACATTTTAACTTTTATGTCCTAGTGTGGACATTTATGTGTGGACAGTGTGGACTTTTATGTCCCATTTTAACTTCAATGTCCTAGTGACTCTTTTCCATACAATGAAACTGGGGCTGTCAAGTTAAAAATATGACCTAAATGTGCTATATTCCAAGTTTTCTTCCCAATGTTTTCCAAGTCATATGAAAGTTTTCTGTGAGAAACAAAATATACATCGTTATTTACTGAAAATCTTGCCTTACACCAGAGCCCTCAAATGTCAGTCACTCTTGTGTACATCTGAATATGACATGATGTGCAGTGACAAACAAGAGCCGCTGATGCATTAAAAATGCTGCGGTGTGTCTTGACATGCCATATACAATATACATCTATAGAAATGTGAATGAGATTTGAGAGCTGCAAAGTCATTTATTTTTTGCTCTATAAAGTAAGAAAGTATTATGGGTTTGGAACAACATGAGGGTGAGTAAATGATGACCGTTTATTGGGTGACCTGTTCCTTTAAATAAACTGTGGGAATGCCTGTAAGTAGATATTTATGTATACATGCAAGCATATGTGTGCATTTGTGCATTTGTTTGTGTGCTTTTGCGTCAGAGCTTACTTGGATAAGAGATCTGTTAATGTTTTTATATCAAAACAGAACATAAATATAAAAACTATGTTCCACATTTGCTTACATAAACAAGATCTTTTAAAGAGCTTTCTTAATAGTTTTCCAAGTTCAGTACAAAAGTATTAATGAACCCATATAAATCTTGTGCTTTGCTATGTTTGTGCTGTTGTTTCTCTTAGAGGTCACTAGATTAGTGCAGGTTTGTTTTCTTTTCAGAATAACTTGACATTTACAGGTACCATTAGTGGAGATGTGTGTGTGTGGAAGGAACACATTCTAGTGAGAATCGTGGCTAAGGCTCACACTGGACCTGTGTTCACCATGTACACCACATTACGCGACGGGCTCATTGTCACAGGAGGAAAGGAGCGACCGTGAGTGACCTGACCAATCAAACGTTTTTGTGTTTGGGCGGGACATTTTGAAACAGCCAATAGTCTTTAGTCACAACTCACTCTACCTTAATCAACTACTTGCTACTTCTGGTCAGTGGCAGGTGCTATTAATAAACTAGGGTCGGGGGACATTCTCATTCTAGAAGATTGATTGGACAAAAATGAATATGTGCCTGTGTAAACAAGATTATGTAATAAATATTTTCAATGAAAGACTGAATTTTAAATGCATATATTTAAATTTTAAAAGCATATAGATGATGTAGTAGTTGTTATTAAAAGTTATTATTGGGCGCTTAAGTACTGTGATGATTGAGAGATTTTGTGTGGACTGCCCCCTGCAGGTCTAAGGAGGGCGGTGCACTGAAGCTGTGGGATCAGGAACTGAAGCGCTGCAGAGCCTTCAGACTGGAGACAGGCCAGATCATAGACTGTGTGCGCTCTGTGTGCAGGGGGAAGGTACAGCATACATACAACATCACTTTAGTACATTACAGAACACACTTACTCAACTTCAGTGCAGCTTAAGGACTGCCAGTCATTAGTTTGTGTCTTTTATCATGCCAATGTGCATATGGTTGTATAAATAGCTTTCAAAGTTCAGGTAAAATCAGGTCAATAAATTTGGTGTATGACGCAATTAAAACACTGTTTTGCTTCGCTAATTTCCGTTACACTGTTTTCTGCATCACTCTTCAGGGGAAGATTCTTGTGGGCACTCGGAATGCTGAGATCATTGAAGTTGGTGAGAAGAACGCAGCGTGTAACATCCTGGTGAACGGCCACATGGACGGTCCTATCTGGGGCCTGGGAGCTCACCCCACCCGAGACGTCTTTCTATCTGCTGGGGAGGACGGCACTGTTCGCCTCTGGGATATTACAGAGAGGGTAAATGTAGCAATGCTTATGTCTTTGCAGAGATTGTTCTTCTGCAATAAAAATGATTGAACATTCTCTTGTATGGATATACAGAAGATGCTGAATAAGGTGAACCTCGGTCATCCTGCACGCACTGTGAGCTACAGCCCAGAGGGTGACATGGTGGCCATCGGCATGAAGAACGGAGAGTTCATTATCCTCCTTGTCACCTCACTCAAAATATGGGGGAAGAAGAGAGATCGGCGCACTGCCATCCAAGATATCAGGTGTGGCTGGCATTCTGTATTCATTTTAATCATTTATTCATTTCCATAATTTGTTTATTATTTCAATACTACCAGCTTGACATTTACTTGTTAAATGTTACTTGCAAAGGTTGTGCCTTTATGTCTTTTCTGAAAATTTCCATTTAAATCTTTCTAAAAAAATTCAGAAATTTTTTTTGTGTAACAATTTATTTTGTTATTATTGTGATGGATGTAACAGCTAAAGTGTCTTTCTTTCAGGTTCAGTCCAGACTCCCGATACCTTGCTGTAGGTTCTAGTGAGAATGCTGTAGATTTTTATGACCTGACATTAGGACCGCAGCTCAATCGCATTAACTGCTGCAGAGACATTCCCAGCTTTGTCATGCAGATGGATTTTTCTGCTGACAGTTGCTATGTGCAGGTACGTGCATGTTGAGCAATAAATTTCACCACTATATCACTATACACACACACACACATATATATGTAAACAGTATAGTGTAATATAGCATAACAGTATCGTATATAACTCTGCCTCCTCTATGTATTCTCTATGATCTGTGCAGTTGTCCACTGGTGCTTATAAACGTGTTGTCTATGAGGTGCCTTCTGGGAAGCAAGTCACTGAGCAAGCAGTGATAGACAGGATTACCTGGGCCACATGGACAAGGTGAAACTGTGGTGAACTCCTGCTCACATCCATACCAGCAGCCAAATACAAACATTAACCTTTAGATGCATGACATCAGACCTCATTCACTGTCTCTGAAAGATCTCATTATCCCCTTTAATTCACAGTGAAATGCTAAATGGTATTTGCAGTTATCCTTTACGACTTTAATATGACTTTAAAAAGCACTTTTGAAGGATGGTTAACCCAAAAATGAACATTTGCTGTTATTTTACTCACCCTCAGGCCTACCATGGTTTAGGTGACATTATTTCTTCAGCAGAACAGTAATAAGATTTTAAGCTAAAACCATGGGTCTTGGTGATTTATAAAATTCGAGTCTGTGGGTGCTGTTTCTTTAAGATTTAAAAAAGCAGATACAGACAATAACTGTTTCAAGCTTGTGAGCTGTGAGCTGCTATCTACTGTGTTCATAGGCAGCTGCCCTCTAATCCTAACTGAGCTACATGTGTGACTGATTTAGAAAAATCTCTATAGACAACAGCCCTGTAAGCTAATGTGGCTACTCAAATAAGCAAAAAACAGCACATCCATATATGGTAAAAGTCATTTTCGTTAAAAATATTTTCATCAATACCTTATGCATGTGATACCTTAAAATGCCTTAAATTCCTTACTTGCTTATCAAGCTGAAATATAGATTTTCACATCATCATATTGTAAAAATATTTATTTGCCATTTTTTTGTCTATAAAATGTATGCATTTGGCAAATGGTGCTGGCCAAAGTGACTCAATTTAAGTGTAGTCTATAGGAATCAAACCTATGATCCTGGTGTTGTTAGTGTCATGCTCTACCGATTTCACTACAGGAACATTTAACAGTGCATTGTTTAATTAAATTGTCACATATGGGTGTCTCTGTAGTGTCCTAGGGGATGAGGTGGTGGGCATCTGGTCAAGGAACACTGATAAAGCAGATGTAACCTGTGCTTGTGTCTCTCACTCCGGCATCAACGTCGTCACAGGCGATGACTTTGGAATGGTAAAGCTATTCGACTTTCCCTGTCCTGAGAAATTTGTAAGTATACTGCCTTTATCACCTGGAATAATAAAATACTCTGAAATAATGTTAAATAATAAAATACACTTCACATGTGCAAATAATATTTTGACAGTAACTACATGAAGTGGTGTTAATACAATAGTTAAACCACTTTTACTCATCCTTATGGCATTTTAAACCAATATGACTTTCGCAATGAAATTAAAGTCAATGGGGAATAGAGCTGTTAGGGTCATACTACAATAACAGTGTGAATAAATGATGACAGTATTTTTATTTTTAGATGATCTGTTACATTTTTCCATTGTCAGCCTAATGTAATTTCATGTGATGCCAAACCAAATCATTGTTTATCTTGCAAAATGACAAAAAAAACATTTTTTGTTCCTGTGGTTCCAAACATGACATGACTTCAGTCAGTAGTGCTGCTGTTGTTACAAATAAATACAAACCACAGACAATTTCCACTGTATATGCAGATTATATTTACTGAGTACTAAGGAAAATGCTCATTGCATGTGATGAGGCATTGCGAAAGCCGATAAAAATGGTTGTGACACAACGTCTGTATATCACATTTATACCGGCACAGCACATTCCCACAACAGCCATAGTTCAACTGTGTTTAGCTGTTTATATATGTTTATATATAATAATGGATAGATGAGTCTAGATTGTATCTATAGATGACACCTATCCTTTATTATATATTACTAAAACATTTTCCCTCATTGCATTGCTGCTTTTCAAGGAAAAAATATAAAATAATCTCACTAAAAATTGTCCTCAGGCCAAGCACAAACGATTTCTGGGTCACTCTGCCCACCTGACCAACATCCGCTTCACTTATGGGGATCGATTTGTGGTCAGTGCTGGAGGTGATGATAGAAGGTGTGTTCTGTTAAATATTGTTGTTTAAGCTTATGTGGTTTAAAATGTCCCTCTTGGTTTATTGAGGTTGTACTTTCTAACCTCTTCTTTTTTAAAAACAGCTTGTTGTGACAGTTTCAGTACTGCTAATATTTTGCTTAGTGGTATAACTTCAAAATGTCATTAACCAGTTTTGAGCTGTAATTTGTAACTGAAACTGTATATATTTGAAACTGCAGATATTTTACATTTGTGTTTCAGATTTAAAAACTATCATCATTTGATCTGTTCCACAACCTAGTGAGCTGTCTTATTGTCTACCATCAACATATAAGTAATTAGAGAAGTACTCTAATGGCATACAAAATAGGACTTACAATTTAACATGTTCATTTAGTGATTAAAATGTTTTTTAAAAGCTGTTTTAACCAGGGACGGATTACAGACCGGGCCAGCGGGGCTGCTGCCCAGGGGCCCTTGGGGTGCAGGGGGCCCGTGGGTCCCCTAGCCCAAAACAATTTAACAAATTAAGCCACCTTCTTTTCACTTTTTCCGAGGTAAAAAGCGGCAAAAGATAGTTTTGTCAACATCATTCTGCTTTTACAACACGGTACACGTACGCCGCACTAGTTTGGACCCACAAGTGGCATGATGACGTAGCAACTAGCCATCCCAGACAATGCTGGCGTTTTTTTTGTGTTTTTTTTTAGGGGGGGGGGCCCTCGCAAACGTTTTGCCCAGGGGCCCACACAACCCATAATCCATCCCTGGTTTTAACTGGTGTAAAAATGAATTGCTCATGGCAAGATATTTAAAATTGAGAGATGCAAAGAATCAATCTACACAGAACAACAAACAATATCTTAGTTATCTTGGAAAATCTATTGATGGAAAAATGCATGGATGGATCTAGGTTAAACATTTTTAGAGGTTGTCACAGTGCATTCTGGGATTGCATTCTCAACAAAGATATATACAACACTGCCTATGTTCTAAAAAAGCCTGTGCATTGAGTGTGTGCCCATGCTGGTTTTATGTTGTCCGTGTAGGCAGCTCACTATGGTTTGGAACAGAGCATTCTGGTTAGTAATGTTTTTTAATATATTTTCTCTCTGTCATTTTTTTCATTAATCAGCCTGTTTGTGTGGCGATGTGTCCATACTCCTCACTGAGGGAACACAATCTCCTTCCCTTATGCCCCAAAACCACCATAAGCCCAGAAGAACAGAATTGTGGAGTAATTCTGGGGTCTTAAACACCTGTCTGCTCCGTGACCAGGTGCAAGGATCTTAATGAGCTGCTCGCTCTGTTATTACACATACCTTAACTAAACCATTCTCCAATGACAGTTTGTCAAAGGTGTCATGTGACCCAATGTAAAAGATCTTGTTGTATTTGTATGTGTTTACCCCACACCTTAAAAAAATGGAGCTACAAGTTGCTGAACATCTTTGATTTCTGAGTTTGTCTGTCTGTCTCTACTATTGTTTTAAAGATTTTCTTTCAAGAACTTGTAGCAAGCTAAATACGATTAGCCTTAAATTACCCGTGGAGTTTCTTTGTTAATTTAAGTGTGAGGTTTTTTTGGGGGATAATTCTTATTTTATATGCTAACTGTTTTTTTTGTTGTATTTGTTTATCTGTTGGTTTGGTTTCTTGGTCATTTATAAAGATTCATTCATCTCCTGTGGCCTTTTTCCTGAATGTAACACTGGTGTTATATTCTGGGGTGTCAGCATGCCAAAGCATTCTATGCACTGTGTACTTGACCTGCTCACTGTGGTAGTCCAGTGGTCTGTTGATCTTGAACGTGATATTCGATCATTAAACCTAAACACTCCTAACCTCATATGTAGCAACTTTAGCTCGATTAGCAAACTTGATGTGTCTGTTTGTGTGTGTTTGTTGGAATAGATATGAACTGTATGCTTCGTGTTTATTGTCTGAGATTAGTTTAACAGAAAACACAGTAATGCAACTTTTCCCTCAGAAAATGAAGAGGTTGTTTGAATGCTCTCTTAAATCACTGTTCATCTTGCTGCTGAAGCCTTTGTAACATCACATTTCATTCTGATTTGGAATCAAAGTGGTTTTCTTTTGTGATCAGATTTTTTACTCAGCTGGATTGTCAGGACTCAGAATTAACTGAAGATCTAAAATGCTACATTTTCTCTCCTTAGTGTAACATTCTGATTGAAAGACACGTGCTTAATGCATGTTTTGTTTTTCTTGTTATCATGTAAATATCATTTGTAAAGACATTTTTTGTATATTTTTGTGAAATGTTTCTTAAAAGCCAACTTTAATAATAAAAAAGATGTACATATATATCACAAGTTCATGTAAAGCTCCTGAAGACAATTATTGGAGGTGTTATTGGATATTTCTACAATACTTGTGCACACGCTTGTTATGCATTGCAAGGAAATCACATCCTGCACCCCTTGTGTTTACAGCACCAGTGCAATTATATTACATATATGTGCAGTCTGAATTTAATGAAATGAGACGCATTGCTGTAGTACAGTATATGTACTACAAAACAATAAATACAGAAACATTTTGCTATTACAAAGTGATGTTTTGTTTAATATAGGGACCTTGTACACTCTGCATAAAAGACAGATTCTTAACATTCTTTGACAGTTTATTCGCTTTGATCATCTCTACACAATGTTCTTGTCAGCAATCTAATACTATGATGAAATTTCTTATGATCATGATAAACGAATTGATATTTCCCATATAATCAGGAAGCTATTTAATCCAGCACTCTGATCACATGCAAAATACACATTACTTGTTTCAAATGAAATGATCATCTGAACGTGAGTTGCCTCAAAACAGTACAGCATTCCTAAACTGTTATTTTAAAGTGTATTTTCACAAGCAGCAAAGCTGAACTGAGGTATGATTCACGTCAAAGTATGATTCATGTTAAAATAAACAGCAGTAATAAGCAAAGCAACAACTGACTTTGACAATATTTTATTAGTAGGAGGATATGAACAGCCACTCTACACTCTGAAAACCATATAATATCATAACTTTATTAGAAATGTATTTACATTCTTCTTTATATACAATCCACCAGAGCTTTGGGCCCTGACCTTCACTTCATCCTGTGATAATCTGGTTATATTAATATTCATAATAGCTTTATTTTTTTGTCAGGACCAGATCATATCAACATAAAAAGTGACTGAAGCTTCTGACTGACTGTTATAAGGACATGCCTTAACATTTTGTGGTTTAACAAATCTGAAGTGATGAAGAGACGCTGTGCCTTAAACCTTAATGGAGAAGGATGACCCACATGAGCAGCCATGCTCAGCCTGAGGGTTCTTCAACACCTGAAAGGAAGAGCGAATGAGCTCTTGACTGAAGTCAACTGTGGATCCCTTCACAAACTCCAGACTATCCTGGTCCACTACCACTCCAACACCATTCTTTTCAAACATTCTGGAAAACACCAAAGCAGAAACAGAATAAATGCAGAAAAAAATGGTATACACTTATTTTTGTAGTATGAACACTGCAAATGGATGTTTTACATCTGAAGAAAAACTACTGCTTACTGGCTAAGTAAAATCTCCCTGCAATGTTTCCAGAATTTGCCCTGGGTCCCACTTGCTTAAGTCAAATTGCTTAGATAAATAATCTATATATCCTCTATATGTCACACGTTTTAAGGTATCGTTCCTGTTTGTAATACAAATGTTGTGGCACATTGTCATGGTTTAAAATGTAAGGTTTGGGGTGTGTACAAGCAATGTAAGTAGAACTGCTAGTCTTGGCAAGCACCACTAATAATGAATGCACATGAGCATTCCAGCTTTTATTTGCATAATAATTGCATCATTACCTGTCATTTTCATTTCTGACAGTGTCCACAAAGAACTTATACTGGAAACCTGAACATCCGCCTCCCTCCACTGTTATCCTCAGATATTCCCCCTTACTCATAATCTCTGTAAGCCTCTGCAGGAATAAAAAAAATATCACAGAATCACACAGGGGGATTATTATTTGGTGCCTTGTGTGATGAGTTACTTTTTTTAGGTGACTTTTCCTAAATGCAATCACTGTGGTAAAGTATCTAAGATGAGGGTGCAGTCAAACCTTGACACAGGATTCACTGAGATTAACGTTGTCACCAGCTGTGCTGTATTCGTCTAGCTGCTCTTTAGAGGAGGCTGCGCTGCTGTAGTGCACAGTGGAAGTGAGAGGTGAGATGTGAGGAGACGGGCATCTTCTCACTAAATGACCTGTGGCTGACGATACACTGGAGAACAACACAAACCATGTCAGAGGACTGTTCAAACAGTGCCCTTGATCTTGGTACACATATAGCTAACAAGCCATATAATCACAAATTAGTGTGATTATATTCAATAACAACTGAAAAATAAAACAGGATAAAAAACCTATCACTTGATATGTATAATACAGTAAGTTGTGTTTTCGCTTTAGATACGTTATTATAAGAAGTGTTATTATTCAAAGCTTAGTTGTTTACATTTGCATTTGGAAATGACACCTTGATTAAACCAAATACTTTATATGACGTATTGAATAAAAATCAGCATTCAGTAACTTGAAGACGTGCACCTTGAAAGTAAAACGCAGTAATATAGCTCACTACTGCAACTGTGTCCTAAAGCTAACTAGCTAGCTAAGCTTACGTCTATAGATATATAAAGTCGTGTTATATTAGGCAAGACAACTAAAAAAAATCACTGTCACTCCGGTATTATGTACATACTTGGAGAGGTAAAACGATGTTGGTTTATGGGCGCTTGTGAGTAGTCTTCGGGCTAGTGACATCTTCTATAACGCGATTGCTACTGCGCCTGTGCAATACGGATGGCTCGATAACACGGGTTGCCAGGTTCTTTTTTAAACACTTAAAAATATTAATTTTGCCGAATTCGTTAATTGTAAACTTTTTACTTTGTGAGCTGTAAATTACATAGCTTTTCCGTTAGCGTTAACAAGCAAAAATGTGATCAATAAATGTAAAAAACAATAATTAATAAATTTAAATTTCGAATGCAAATAGAATTTTAAAGTTAGACAAATATTAACAGTTTTGGTGTTTAGTGTAGGACATAATAACAACGATGGCCAAGTAACATCTTATATAAAGGACAAACAAGATACACGTTACATTTTATTAACAGTCGGGTATAGTTCATAATTCTAGCCTGATTTTTTTATACCAGAGGTTTAAAAGTATTTGGCAACAAGTTACTCCTCCCTTTGTGCTTGTTCTATTTCCATGCGTCACTGTCATTGGTTAAGCGTTCAATAGAAAGATATATTCGTCATAAAGACGCCCAGACAGACACTATTTGATTGGAGGACAGTCAAACTGATCTTGTGACACGGAAATAACGGTGTGACAACAGGGGACTACAGCAGGGTTTGGTATGTACACACATTTTAATTAAAGTAGTAGATATTTCTCGCCTTTGACTATTTGCTTTTACTGCTTTTTTTTCTGTGTTTTAATACGTTTCTTCTAGACTACAGCTTATTTTAAAGAGGAAGCGTACTGAAACTGTTAACTCAGTACAGAGTTTATGATGAACTCACTGTCATGTGATGAGTAATAAAGCTGTTTGTTTATTGTGAACATAGTACATAGTAAACGCGTATTTTTGGTCTCGACAGGTTTATGTGAGCCATGGACTACCGTGTGATCTGCGTTGTTTTGCTTTCTTTCCTCGCATACACTTACGCTGAGAAGGTGAAATTTGTGGACTGTGGTAAGTGCTACTGTATTTACCTTTGGGTTTATTCCTTTAATATTCCTTACGAGCGTATACGTTGCGAGACTAGACCCAAAGCTCCTAGAAGCTGTCACAGAAGACAATATTTGTGGGTCTGTGATTGGTGGAAGCCTTACAGCAGAGTTTCCTTACAAAAGAAGTATATTATAAGTATAGTTAGGCAAAGTTCAAGTTTATCTTAAGTATACTTAATGTAGTAAGTACTAGTATACTTGTAAGTGTACTATTCCAATAGTACTTGGGATGAATTGGCCTGCTTTGAGGTTATAAAAGCACTGTATATAATCTTCTGTATTCATGTATAGAATAAGTAGTATAGAAGTTATTTTGTTAGACTAATGCACAGAGTGGATGTGATCATCCAGCTATATAATTTATATTGTCTTTCTGCCATTGGTGTTATGTTAATTTGTTTATCCCTTTGCCTTCATAGGCTCACAAGTTGGGAAAGTAGTAGAGGTTGACATCCAGCCCTGTAAGCAACAGCCATGCCAGCTTCACAAGGGACAGTCCTACACGGTTAATGTAACCTTCAGCAGTGGTAAGTGGCTTTTCCCTTTTCATTTTTGTGGCAAAAGCACCAGAGCAAAATTTGGAGAGGCTGTGATTTGTTTATATGTTCTTTAGGTGTTACAAGCCAGGCCTGTAAAGCTGTGGTCCATGGAGTGATTTCTGGTCTTCCTGTTCCCTTCCCCATTCCAATTGATGATTGTTGCAAGTCTGGAATCCAGTGCCCGGTTCAGGACCAAAAAATGTACAGCTACGTCAACCAGTTGCCTGTCAAAAGCCAGTACCCGAATGTAAGTTTTAAAAAAACTTGTCAGACGTTTCTCCTTTCACATCTTTAAATATGGCTGTTACCCATTATAGCCTTTCACAGCACTGATTTCCCTAAATGAATGTTATTTTTTTAGTTAAGGCTGGTTGTGGAATGGGAATTAAGGGATGACTCCAACAAAGATCTGTTTTGCATCAAGTTCCCTGTTCAGATTGTGAGCTGAAGGCCAACACTGAATCCAAGAAAAGGACTCTCTCTCAAGAGGATTTTATGAAAGAAAGTGTATGTGTGTGCCCGAGTAATTTTCTATTATTTTAGATGTAATTAAATGGGAGCTAATTTTATGATTTCTTACTATTTGTCATTTTAGCTTTTGATAACTATAGACAAGTCACTCCTAATTCCATTTTGTGATAAAACGGTATCAGTGATTTATCAGAATGAGGTACTGAGAAATGGCAGTTGGGCAAGTCATGCTCAAGTGATTGTTTGCTAGCTTCCGTGTGGCTAAACAATAACAATCATTAGTCCTGTTATTAAACCTGCATATTTAATAAAGGCATTTATTTTTATTACTTTGCTTGATTCTTCAATATTGTGTGCTTTAGGGAGGGTTGCAACTAAACAATATATTTAAATGTTAAGATACACATAAATGCTTTTAAAATGGTAAAACCCTTTCCGCGAAATAAGATTGGATACTAATTTAAATTGCACCAAAATAAATTCAGAATGTGTGCTTTTATTATAAGGAGCAAAATGCAAGAACAAAGAAACATAAGCAAGCAAACTTTTTTCATGTATAGAATACAGTATTTGTGCCACGTAAGTCATTTAAACACACTCAAATGTATTTGTTCTCTAAACAAACATTAAGGAAATTATTAGGAGGCTTGTTTATGACTGATATAGGCTGTATTTTGTTTTCATCACAAAACAGCATACCACCATTTTCTGCTTATCCAAAACCAGCTAGAAACACAATCATTTTACAGGCATGCTAAAGTAAACAGCCTGAACATGTAAAACCCAGGATGAGGTAGAAACCCATCATACAAGAAGGTCCTGTATTGACGCATGCAATCTTTTTTTTCTAAACTGAGTAATAGAAAAGGAATAAAAATATGAAATGTAACTTTTGTAACACTTTTATGCAGCCCTTCTAAACAAGTCAGAAAATGGGTACCTTATTTCCTTTAGTGCAAATCTGTGCATCAAATCAAGGGCCTAAATCACTACATAACCTAAAATCTTTCATCCCAAAAGCAATACAAAATTTTTTTAAAACATACCTCAAAACAATACTCAAATTACACAGTGATATGTTGAATCAACCAGGAAGAATTTCCCACTCTAACAAAAAGCCAGTAACAGTATAAACTTCTGTTTCAGTGCTAAAATGCACCATCTTTCATCCTTATGACTGTTTAAAGACCAATGTCTAAACAGTAAGTTCTACAGGTATCGTACATTTTTAGCAAACAAAACAAGAACCATTTGTTAAACTTTAAACTTTAGAGAATGTGAAAACGGATACTTAATTTTGGCTTTTTAGTATTTTATGCTAACTTTGAATTAAAAAGAAGCAATAAAGTGACTCAATATACTTACATTAACAAAGGGAATTTGACATGACAGCAACAGCAAGTAAGAGAAAGATACTGAATGTATTTCAATTTAAACATATTTTAGACACAAATGTTCATAAATATCTAAATACCTGTTGACGGGTTAAACCTTAAAATATGAATGTGAGTAGTAAGGCATCTGATAGGTTTTTAATGATAATACTTGGTGACCCATGCTGTTCACAGCTAAAGGAAGTACAGTACTGAGCTCTAAAATACTTTGCTGCACCCAGTTACGCCAAAATAAGTCAACCTTTGTTAACATAAAAGTTATTAGTTCCAGCTATATAATTTCCCCACATATTTTAACATAGAAACATGTATGTAGAGTTATAATCTGGGTTCTTTATGTGTTACAGCACTGCCTATAATAATACCTCTGAATAATAGTAGATAATTATAAAATCATAAGCAAGTCAATTTTCAGATAACCACAAGAAGTTCTGTTAAAACAAACAACTAAAAACTGAAAATGTTAAAGTATCACTGATGCTTCAAGCTGAGGGCAACACCGGACTTGGTTTGCGAGTTGTTAGTGAGCAAAGATGTTTTGAATAAAACTGAATCCCTCACTGTCCATTTTGTTTAAGCCTCTCCAGCCTCTGCAGCAAAGCATTTCCAAAAGCTTCTCTGTAACCAGGGCTCAGAGAATCCAACAGTGAGTAAACAGTCTCATGATACTGGGTGCTCAAACCTTCATCGACCTGATCAAAAGCGTGTCCCACCACCTGAAAAATAACAGAGATGCTTTAAGATCATGGTACAAACATGTACCAACAGGTTAAAGTAGGAATGTAGATCTAGGTGGAACAAACATGAAATTGTCAGTATTGTAATCAATATTATAAAGAACACGCCCTGGTTGTTGTCCAGATCCACAACCGTGGCTTAATACGTTTTTTTTATTTTATCACTCACCCTCAGACCTGCTTCGGTGAGCTCTAAGCAATACCGGGTTCCCTCTCTGGTTTCCACATTTATATACGCCACATCTACTTCACTGCTGAGATTGTGAGAGACGTGCATGTCTGTCACTGCGAAGAGCACATCATTGACCACCGCCTCTGCCTCCAGCCTCATATCTTTAACGTCTCCCAGCTCCACACAGCGCTCCTCATAGGAACACTTAGAAAGGTCCTCTGGTTTACAGTCCACTTCCATCCCTTTAAAAGCAACAGTGAGCCATCAGATAATCGATTAAAGACCAACGAACTGCAGAAACTGCATGATCATAAACATCTGACGTCGTCTGATCATGACGGGGCACGAGCAACGTGAAAGTGATGCTAACGCCTCTGACAAATGCCGCAACTGACTAAAGTATCAAACTACCTTTAATTCTTAGGAAGAATATTTTGTTTAAAATAAACAAACATTTTAGTGCAAATTAAATTGTAATGTAGAAAACAACTTGTTTTAAAGCGGTCTGAAAATTTTTAAAAGCCAGCTACAAAATTACTACTGCCAATGGAAGCAATTATAGTGTTAAGTCTGTATGAAACGCTAATGTCAGGTTAGTGTCGGTTTATACGATAGTGTAAACAAACACATAAGTTGTTATATAAATATGATAAAGTTGGAGATGTTAGTAATTATTTATTATAGTAATTTTGAGAATTACTAACCTCCTCCGGGTGTAGTTCGCCAGAACACTTCCGGCTCATGCCGGTCAGTGCTGAGAACACGCGACTGTCAATTATGCGTAACACTTGCGCAGTGCAGCTTTCGCGTATGGTTAGTATTTTGTACAATTTTTCAAAAACAGCGTTATAGTAATATACACAGATATGTTCAAATTAAATTATTTGACTATTGACTGATGATGTAAGCGGTGTGTAATTCTTTCGTTACGTAACTGTTTGTGTAGTTTAGCGAGCTTTGGGGGCGGTAGGTTTTCCAGAGCATTCTGTACTCCCCAGAAATAAATAACTGATGCGTAAATAAATGAAAGAAATACAATTTCTTTAATGAGGTTCTAATTTATTTTATAAATTGAATTTATAATATTTAAAATCGCATGAAATCCACGTTGTTATATTAACAGTGAACAAAACGACAGAAATATAATGAAACTGAACTACTTATCAATCCTGACACCACACATCATATCAGCTGAATCTATTAAAACATACAATTTGAAGAGACTTACCATAAATCAAACACGTTTGCTCATAGTTTAAAGATTTATTGCGCTGTGAAAATACGCTCCTACAGTTGCGCGGATGAGCTGTGCACTGGCTACGCATAGCGGATACTCATGAATACATTGGGCGCGAGTATGCGCAGTCACAGGCGTGTTTGTAAACATCATCATTAGCCTCGTCTAAACAAATAGGTTGCCAGTGATGCTGCTTTCACATAACCTGACACCCACTTATAATGCACCCGAAGACCACGATCTCCAGTTTAACATGATGTTATAATTGCGCGATGCTTTACCTGAGCACACAAACTTAAATTAAGGTATGAGCGATTGTCTTTAGCCAGCATGCTAGTTCACCAAAAGTCAAGGAACTACGGTTAGTCAGCTATTTCACAACACAGGTGAGTTATTTGACTTGAAATAGCTTATTTTGAATGACCACGGTACGTGCTGTCACTTTTGTGCACGTTTTATTGTTAGATAGCGTGACGCCATGATTTAGCGTTGTTGGCAGGCAAACAAACTCAGCAACCTTGAGCGAATTGCGCAAACGCTTGTCAATATATGCTGTAACAGATATAGTGCCAGACAGCAGCATTATGCACGCCAGACAAATAGATCATACGAGTACTGCTTGCTGATCTGGTTTATTATCGCCATGCTTCTCTGATGCTGTGCTACAGTGATTGGTTATTGTTTTATGTTTGGCATTTAGAATGCACGGACATTCAGACTTTGCATCAGTGTATTAATTGTTGGTTATGCAGATGTGATTTGATCGGGTGGTAGAAACATCAGTTTGGTGGCCAAAAGTCATCTAGATTTAGATAACGTATTTATACTGATACTGATTTATACTGTCATTGCCATCAACAACCTTTCCACATAACCAGAACATGAATCATTTTGTGGGCGTGTTATTTAGCAAAACAGTGTCAGAGTTTGTTAGAATGCGACTACTGTTTTGTAAATCGATCCCACAAGTGTGCACGTGCATTTATTGACGCCTGCATTTTAAATGTAATATGTACTGAGTCATGTTAATTTTTTTTCTGTTAATTTTGGCTCTGCATTTTACATAAACTTAAGCTAGTTGGAAATATATGGCAATGTTTTGCTTGGTAAAATGCCCTGAATGTCATAACTTGTTTCAGTAAACACTGAATCCAAGCACTGGTCAAAATGCCATGGCCATTTTCTGAGTCCATTAAGAAGCGGGCCTGCAGGTACCTGCTGCATCGTTATCTTGGCAATTTCCTCCAAGAGAAGCTCAGTTTGGACCAGCTTAGTCTGGATCTCTATCAAGGCACAGGCTCACTCGCTCAAGTGCCACTTGACAAATGGGTAAGTTGTAAACTCTTGTGCTATTGAGTACCAAATATCCTACATACCCCTTTATAAAACATAGCCTGTGCGTTTACATTATACAGTCATGGTATGGATAGATGTTTATCCACAGTTTAACTTTAGTGCCATTGTTTCATTCATCTTCAGTCCCTGAATGAGATCTTGGAGTCTGTGGATGCTCCATTTGAAGTAAGTGAGGGCTTCATTCAAGCCATTTCCCTCACTGTGCCATGGGCCTCACTGCTCCAGGACAACTGTGTGCTGGAAGTGAGGGGCTTGGAGATGGTGCTCAGGCCAAGACCTCGAATGAGTAAGAAACATTCCTTGCAATCACAACCTTTTAAGATGATATTCCATAATTTAACAGATGTTCTGGTTGCGATACTATGCAGCCTTCGATTTATATGAAGTATACTTTTAAAATGTGTTTGATAATGTGTATTCTTATTTATAATGGTTATTCATTTTCTGTAAGGTTAGCTCTATAAGTGTATATTGTGCTTCTTGTACTTTTGTTTATATCTTTGGTTATTCATTTCCAGCGTCTGGCATGGAACCCATGTACTGGTCCAGCTTCATGACCAGCAGCATGCAGCTGGCCAAAGAGTGTCTAAGCCAAAGACTCACTGATGATCAGGGAGAGAGCTTTCAGCCTCTGGAAGGGCTGGAGAAGTTTGCTGAGACTATTGAGTCAGGTATTCTTCTCCCCATAAACTATGTTGTTGTTTTTTGGAACCAGGTTATTTAGTTTGTTTGCTGTTGTTTAAGTTTTTAGAGCTTCTGTATCAGATTACAGACAAATATGTTTTTCATTAACTTTAAATGACTCACTCCTCCCAAAGGAAACTGTTATTGCTCTGAGATTGATCTTCCCTATCTTACGAGACATAATGGAGTTCTTTGTTGTCATTGTTGTGATATTAAAGAGATCTCATTTGTGGCTTTTCTAATGGGTTTCCCTGTTCTCCTTGTTAGTGTT
The DNA here is from genome assembly GCA_036877575.1 of Botia almorhae. Lineage (NCBI taxonomy): Eukaryota > Metazoa > Chordata > Actinopteri > Cypriniformes > Botiidae > Botia > Botia almorhae. The sequence goes on from JAZGTJ010000276.1 coordinate 115,918, forward strand.
GAGAAGAGTCAAGGTCACTTTTGTGGATACTGTACTGCGGATGGAACACGTTCCGGAAAATTCTAAAACCGGCATTGCCCTCGAACTCCGAATCAATAAGTGAGTTCTGGAAATGTTACTAAATATTTTTGAAGGAGCACAGGAATTATCCTGTGTATGAGTTTACCATACCTCACACACTTGTCCAGTAACTGTCTTCATTTGAAATGTCACCATGCTCTCTGTACATGCTGTGATGTTTAGGATGGTTTACTGTGATGAGAGCGTAGAGGAGGGCTCCAGTGTCAATATCCATCAGCCCACCACATTTGCACATAAAAATCTGACTCTGGATGGTGCCTGTGTGTTCTGGGATGAGTTTTCAGAGTCGGCACGTGCTGGTCTCAAATCACCTCCCCCTCAAACAGTGAGTTTGACTATCCTGTTGTCATCAAACAATCCCCATTTCTTTAAGGGTTGGTATAGAAGATATATATTCTAGAATATATAAATATTTAGACCAATTTACTTTGGGATTGCTGTCTAGATTTTTACTCAGCATAACAAAAATGTGTCTGTAAAATATCACCTACCCTGTCTGTAAGTGAAAGAACATTTATTTGTTGCTGTTCCATGCCAATTCCAGTTTTCTAAGACATGTGTCTTTTATATGTTAAAGGAGACTGAACCTAAGCTTTCGCCAAGTTGGAACCCAAAAATCATCTGTGAGCCTCACCCCCAGTTTCCAGAACCTGTGTCTTCCAGTATGCCGTTCGAACCGGTGCAAGTGGGCTGTCTCAGTGGGCGTTTGGAGCTGTCCATGGTCCTGAAGCAAAATGAAGCCATGCCAGGAGCCAAGGTGGGTACTTATACTGTATTTGCCTAAAATAACAAATGTACCGTTGTTTTTAATGTAGCTGGTTATGCACAGATCAGTCAAAAAACTTTAATTACTTGTAATATTTTATGACTCTTCTTTTCACAGTTGGACATCGATGGGCAGTTTGAATCTCTAATAATGCTGCTCTCACCACATCAAGTCCACCTTTTACTGGATATGTTTGGTGTCTTCTCCAGCTCAGGTGACTGCTGTGGTTTATTTGCATGGAGTCATTTTTCATTTACACAATTCACTCATCTGATTCTATCATAAACTGATTATTGAAATCAGTGAGTGTAAGATGGAGCATGTTTGTATATGTAGCAGGGCAGGAGTGGTCTGCTTTAGGAAAAGATAGAAAGAGTCGCCCCATGCAGCAGGAGGATGAATATCGTCTCCATATGGAGCTCAACCGCTGCCTGAAGAAGGACATCATAACAGGAGCCACAGACCAGGACCTGTTTGAGAGCGAGACCACAAGAACAGTGTCCAGCAGAGGTTAGTTCAGCACAGCACATCTTTCAGTACTTTCTGTTTCTTTAGCCTACATCACTGATATATCTCTCTTTTATTGATGTGACAGAAGATGTCTTTTTCTCTATGGCTGATATGGACATGTCACACAGCCTATCATCTCTTCCTCCTCTTGGAGATCCTCCCACAGTGGATCTGGATTTGTCTCTAAATAGCAACTGCTCTGCCTCCCTGGGGGACTCACCGTCTGGAAATGTGGCCGTAGGTCACCGCCTCTCACCTCATGATCTCACTGCTTCATTAATATTACTAAAGCAGCTCACACATTGTCCCCAGAGATCCATTTATAATGCTAATAATGTTTTCTGTACTAAAAACAAAAACGAATAATAGGTGGGTGGGTGCATGTGTTTGTAAAAAGTTAAGAACAAGCAATTGTTTGGTTGTAATAAGTGGCTTTTTTCAGTCAGGAGAAAGTTCTAAAGACCACCATGAACTCTCTTACCTTATATAAAGTGAAATTTAATTCCATGTTATGACCTCTCTGCCTGATCGACACCAAACAGTGACTTGTTGAGATTTACGTAAGACATTTAATACATCTTTTGATATATTTTCCAGATGGTGTGGGATGAGTACATGGATTCTACTAGACAGAAGGAGAGACAGACCAATGAGATGCCACAACTTTCCAGAGATCCTCAGTTCCCCCAAAAGCTACTCCGACAGACCTGTGAGTACTTTTCATGGTAAATTAAATGTGTGTAATCAGAGCTCAGCTTTATGATTTATGGCAATTATTGACACTCATGGCTATTTTTATTTAATCATAACTCTCTACCTTATGTGTGATCTCTAGCTCATCCATCCAAGGCCCACTGTGATGAATCCAGGCCTGAGCTGGTTCTCAGGTTGACAGTGGGGAGTCTCTGTCTGTCTGTTCTCCATATTGACCCTCTCCCACCACCAGACTCCTCCCTCAACCCTCTTGCACCAATGGCCTCAGAGTTTTTCCGTATTCTGTCTATATATAAACTCACTGTAGGGGGATTCCTCAAGTCACGAATTGTCTTTGATGAAGCCTGTCCACATGATCATCTCAGGTAAATAAATTTTTTTTCTTTTAAACTTTCTTTTTTTATAGTTTTATATATATAGTTTTATATAGTAGTTTTATAGTTTTATATATCTTTTTTTCTATATTTTATAGTATTCTTTAAGTAATGTTCATTTTTTAAATGCTGTAATTCAGGCAGGCCTAACAATGCTGAATAAGGTAAAGCATAAGGTTGCCTATTTGCCAAAAACAGATACATTTTCGTTATTAAAGACTTAAACTGAGATGAGTGTGTATATTACAGAAGACAGAACCTAGCCACCTTTTATGTTGTTATTGCACACCAATAACAGAAACTCACATTTTATTATCAGTCTGAAGGAAATACAAAGCTATGATTTATCATCATAACAATGAAATCTAGAGGAAATTTACAAAATAACAACAATGGACAATACAGAGCCTTGTGGAACCCCATATCACTGCTTTTGTGTTAATGTTTTAAAGAAAGGGTTTAAAGGTACCACAGAATACAGCATAACTTTTAAATGTGTCTTCCTCCCCAGGTTTATAGGTCAGGAATTAAAGGTGACATATGAGCACTGCCAAGGCTCCAACGTACGGACGCTGAACACAGATCTCTCTTTGAGCCAGATGGAGCTTTTGGAGTGCCTGTATTCTGCTGACAGCCACACTACACAGAGTGGAGCACAATACACAGAGGTACACATAAACATACAGAAATATATGTTAGCAAACCTACTGTACAGGGAAAAGTTCTCCATTACTGTTGAAATACTAAAATTATTTGTGTTGTCCTTGTCAAATTTAGCTTCTTACTTTTGACGTACCAGCTAATGGTGAATCTCCCCCTCCCACTTGCCTCCATCTACTCTACAAACTAACAGAACGCAGAGGCCCGCAGGTAACTTTATGTAATCACAAACATACAACACTTCTTAACAGAGGTAGTTATATATATATTCCATATGTTATATATACTAGATTTGAGTTAGAGCATTTTTTTTTTTACTAAAGTAAATTGAGGCTGGTCTATTTTATTGGTTTTATTTGTTGAAATCAACCATAAATGGAGTCAACATTAACGCATGCTTGTATCATCAGGGCGGGCAGGTACGTCTGAGTGCTATACCTCGTAAGGCAGAGTTGCAGGTTGAGTTGGCTAAGGTGTGCTCAGAGTGTGATATCAGTATCGTGGACCGGCTCAACTCTCTGCTACAGCCTCAAAAACTGGTTACCACGGAGATGATGGCATCTCACATGTACACATCCTACAATAAGCACATCAGTCTGGTGAGAAACACCAGCACCTCATTGTATTTACCTTGTGTATTTATATAGCACTTTGCCTCTTATTACAGTTGTGTGTTTTTTCTCACTAGCACAAAGCATTTGCAGAAGTATTCCTTGATGATAGTCGTAACCCAGCGCATTGTCACATGTCTGTGTCGATAAATGCCCCACTGCTGGTGCTGGTGGTGCGGTTTCCCATCCCGGACCTGCGCTCAGATCAGGAGAGGGGTCCCTGGTTTAAGAAGTCCCTTCAGAAAGAGCTTCTGCGTCTGGAGCTGGAGGATCTAGAGCTTAAGACAGAGTTCACTGGAGGAAACTCATCAGAGCAGACCAAGATGGAGCTCACGTTTAAAGAACTCAGTGGTATTAACCTGCAGACACACTTATAATCCAAAAGCTGTTGTTTCTGTAAATTGATGCTGGAATACAAGACTAAGTAACTGGTAGATTTGAGTGAACACACTTCTGCTGTGCTCTCCACATAAAGGATGCAAAGACACTTTTATGAGCTTCACTTCTTCTTTCCTTAAAACAAATTTGGTTCTCCGGAGGATATGAGTCTTGAAAGTATGATCCTTACAGAACCCAGTGTTAAACTGCCATTTGTAAAGGTTAAAGTAAAACATGACGTAAACTTTATAAGTGGATTAAAAATAAATGTATGATGTATATTATCCATTTAAAACACACATATGACATGTAAACAATGTTTTAATGGATGAAAATTCACTGTTTACTGTCTTTTATATTTCAGTAAGTTTGCTGTGCTTTTAAACAATATTCACAGTGTCTCACAGTTTTGATAAAGCATTTTTCAGCCATTATTTTTTTTTGCTACCCTAGTTTCCTTCCAAAAAGACAAAGATCACCCTGCAGACAGATTCTTACGAGTAGCTAACACCATGGAGGAGGACATGACATCCTCAGACTGTGGCAAATTTGACTGGCCCAGGTATGCTAAGCCCTCTGGGTCAACAGGCTGCTGTGTGGAACAGTAGTGAAGCAATTTAACCAGATTCTAGAAGCTGAAACATTTTCTGCTGTCTCTCTAGAATGGTTTTGAAGGTGAACCCCATGGCCGTGCACTCCATCCTAGAGCGTGTAACAACAGAGGAAGAGGAAGAAGGAGTGGATGGTCATTCACTGGAGGAGGAGGAAGAAGAGGAAGGAGCCGCCCATTCCCTAAAAGACGTTTGTGATTTTGGCAAACCTGAGCCCTCCCCCTTCTCCTCACGACGTGTCATGTATGAGAATGAGGAGGTAGAAACTGTTTTTCTCTTTGGTGTATTACATTTTTATATTTTATATTGAGGTAATAGTAGTCATGCCAGGACATGCCTGGGTAGTATTAACTTGGTTCATGCTCTGATTATTTGCTTATTTACTATTTATTTGCTAATGTATTAATTATTACTATTAATTAATTATGTATTATTAGCCTGCTTTAAACCTCATTGGAGGAAAAGTAATTTAAAAATTACGTAACTGACAGCTTTCATTCAAATTTTTGAGGGCCAGTAACAAACATACAAGTCAGTAAATACATTTTTTCAGTCATATGCTGAAAATTGCATCATGTTTCGCCATACGTTGTACCTCCTGCAGATGGTCATCCCAGGTGATGTGCTGGAGATGACAGAATTCCAGGAGAAAACCATGAGCAACTCTCGCTATATCCTGGAGCTGTCTTTCCCCAATGTGCAGCTCTCTCTGCCCAATAAAGCCTTCTATGAGAAATTACACAACAGGTAACACAAAAACATAATAGTTTAGATACAATCGCATTATCAAAACTTCATATTCCTTTATATTACTTTTCTTATGAATCAAAGCTGTAGCTTGTCCAACAAGCCTGTGTTTTGCTTTAACAGGATTAACAATGACCTTCTGCTGTGGGAGCCCACTGCTCCATCACCAGTGGAGACTGTGGATAACATCCCATATGGAGTTGGTCTGTCTGTAGCTAGTCAACTCATCAACACTTACAGTAAAGACAGCTTCAGTCAATTCAGATCTACCTGCCCTGAGGGTAAATAACACCCCCTCAGAACACTACATGCTCTTACTCACTTTCTAATACCAGACCAGACACAGTAAATCTATATCTCAGGCAGTGCTTTTGATGTGATTGCCAAGACTGGGAATTAAATATGTGCTGTGTTTACTGACAAGCTATTTCTGGATGTTTTGGCTCATTTCTGTGATGTGCATGTGTTTGTGTGTATAGAGGAGGACAGTGGTTCTGAGGAGGAGACCCTGCAGTACTACACTCCTGCTGAGCTGGGCTACAGGAGCAGAAGGAAGAAGAGGAGTAAGATGCAGCCCAAGAACTCTCAGAGCCTCTTCTCTCTTGTACTGTCTGTGAACCACGGCCTGCTGGCGGTACACACACGGCTCGAGGTATTACAACATCACACAGATAGTATTTCAATAACGAGTCATTTGCTCTGTTGCCAGCCCTACTGAGCTGCCTGTAGAGGGAGAATTTAAATGTATTAAAGGTGCTCTGCCAACACAAAAGATATTTCAAGAAGCAGAAATATTATTTGTGCAGACTTCAGACACCTAGACCTAGTTTAAGCCAATTCTAAGGTAGAATCACATCGTTTTTATCCTGGAAAAGGCAATCCCACAATTCAGTGCTGTTTAGTGCTGTGCAGAGATTGCTGCTTATGTGGAGCATTCAGATTGGTCACTTATGAGGTTCCATGATGGTTAGAATGGTGGCTGTGTGGACAGTTAATATGTTTTGGAACGGAGCGATTGTAGTCAAGGATGCGTATCCTACATGTTGCGTATGTAATAAATACCGCTGCTTTCAGCAGGAGGATAAGAGTGTGGTACAAAACAAACACGGAGAGTTTTGGATGGAGGTGAAAAATGCAACTCTGTTTGGCGTGACGCAGCACGAGGGTTACAAAGACCAGCATTACATTTGCTTCCACACGTCGCAGGCCTGCCTCTATCACCACGGTAAACAGACACACAGTCAACTTCTGCTGATCCTGTTTGTGTTCCTCTTTTCATTTTCACGTGTTTGTCTATTTAAATACTTGTTTACTTCATTATTATTATTGTGGAGACAGAAATATTTGCTTATGTGTACACATTTATAATGTCATTATAGCTCTTACTTAAATTCCATTTATATTGTTTTCTTTGTTTCTGAATTCCTCAGGCACGGTGGATGGAGATGCCCCTGAGTGGAGTGTTAATCTGCCCTGCAGGACGCGCCCTCATTGGCTGGAGCCAGTGATGTATGCGTCTGAATCTGCCCCTGAGAGGGCGTCTCCCTCTGAGGGGCTCAGTTTAGAGCCTCACAGCATGCTGTCTGTCGCTGTTAAAATCTCCTCCCACCACACTGAGCGCAATGTTAAGGTACGTGCACCTGTGGGCAGATTATTACACCCAAATGCATTATACAGGGTTCCCATGCTCACAGAAAAACTGGAAATATTCAGTCATTTAGATTTTTTTAAAGTCAACATTAAACTGAAATGTTCTGTTTTTAACACGTGCTAGATACACTCAGTATTAAAAAAAATGTGGACCCCATTTTACCATTTTACTTTATACAGCTCTCAAGTTCAATTGCCTTTTTTACTTAAATGTCTATTGCTGTGTTTTCTCAAATCTGTCATGTTTAGTGAGATTAAAATTGCTGTGATCTTGTGTTGCTTAGGAATTTCTCATAGCTGTTGGCATGAGGGGAGTCACACTTCAGCACAGAGTGGTGCCCTCAAGTCTGGGCTGGTACAACCAGGTAGTGAAACAAAACAGCTTCCAAATGACCTGAAGTAAATTTTCCTGTACTATTGCAATTGACTTGTAGAGTATTTTAAACGGATCAGGAATAATGTAATGAGAGTTGACATATCATGTGAGGTTAAGAACAGATTTTTAGTTACAGTTCCTGTGTTAACATATTGACTGTCTGTCCACTGTAGATAGTCAACTACTTAAATGTGTCAGATGAGCCGGTGCTTGGCTACAACCCCCAGATCTCTGTATCTACCCTCCATCTGCATCTGTGGAGCTGTTCTCTCGATTACAGGTAATGCTTTTACAACTACAGTGCAATTCAGCCCTTGCAGCTGCTCTGTATGTATATATATATATATATAGAGAGAGAGAGATATATGTTGGCAGTAGGGCTATATGATGTACAGATAGTTTTGATATTTTGCGATGATTCTGCATGAATAGGTAATTGTTTTATTTGATAAAAGAACCTTTTGGACTATACTAACTGTAGTTTTCTCTCCATAGACCCTTATATTTACCCATGAGATCTCTGCTGACCGTGGAGACCTTCAGTATCTCCAGCAGTGTGTCCTTGGATCACTCTTCCTCTAACCTCAGGTAGAGCTCAAATCATCTCCACCTCTGCATCAGCCATTACTGAAATCTTACAAGACTAATTTAATTGCTCTTACCTTCTTCCCCCATAGAATCATTTTAGATGAGGCTGCATTGTTTCTGTCTGACAAGATCAATGCTGTGTCTGTTAATCTGGCTCGAGGTGAGGAATTGTATGTCTGGTGCTGTATTGCAACGTGTCTTGCTATGATAGACACTAACCTAATCCTCTTTATTTCTGTCTTGTTCTTCAGACTATGTGCAGGTTGTTGATATGGGCACTCTGGAACTGAGAATCACAGCAGTGAAACCAGGGGCGGATGGGAAAATGGTAGAAAAGTTCTTCGTTTGAGTTGTTGACCATCTGACACATAATCTACTTGCTTTTTTATAATGATCTTGTGCTGTGTATATCGTTCATGTCTTTAGACGGAGCCGAGGTTTGAGCTACGTTGCTCAAGTGACGTTATTCACATCCGCACCTGTTCTGACTCCTGTGCTGCTCTCATGAACCTTATTCAGTACATAGCCAGTTATGGGGATCTACTGCCCCCTTCTGGAATGGAGGCCAAAACCAGAAGCGCCAAGCAAAGAGTAAAGGTGAGTTTAGGCATCATTCTTTGTAAATCTAAACAAGTGTGACACGAGACATTCAAGTGCATGCATGTTTAAAATGGTTTTTAAATAAGTGTTTTTAATGTTTAATTGAGTTGGTTGTAAGTGTTTCAAGCTGATGTTTAATGTTCTCCAGACTGAAGCAGGCAGCCGCCCAGCCGCTCAGACGCCTGTGCTTCCAGAAGCAGAGCAGCAGATTCTTCAGGATCTGATGAGTGATGCTATGGAAGAGACAGACGGCCTGCAGAGCCACACACTGCAGCACAATGGTCAGACTCTGCTCACAATGTTTTTATCTTTTATACGATATAGATATGATTTTATCTTTTATACGTTTTTTGTAATGTATAAGGACCTCTTGTAAAACAATGTTTTACAACCGTACACAATTATATAATCTACATACCTCTAACTTAATGTAAACTGTTAGGTAACGGATACTATAATGCATTGATCTTCCATTAAATCTGTAGGTGTCAATGAAGATCACTCACATGATCAAGACGCTCCCCGCTCTGACCTCTTCCTTTTCCCTGATGAGAGCGGGAACCTGGGGCAGGAGCCAAGCCCCACCTACCCCACCTTGCACTCCCCACTCATCTCCCCTCCGGCTCCCTCTCAGCCCCATGATTCTGATGACTTCTGCATCCTGGACACACCCAGCTCCAGACTAACGGTAAGCTATTCTGTGTGGGGCCATAGTGGCCATAACTATGGTGTACATTTTAGGACATCCTCAGCCCTCAGTCATACAGAAAGGAGTCATGCCTCAGACTGAAAGGCTTCAGGTTTCAGGAAAAACAATGTCAGGTGTCAGGTCTGAGGATGTCCTAAAATGTATACTGTACATAACATTATTTATCTTTTTAAAACACGCTATTCTATCTTGGCTACACATTGTTTGGTTGGCATGTTCTGTATTTCAGGAAAGGGATGAAGAGCCTATGGTAAAGAAGCTGACCTCTGAACCCATCCTGGTGAAGGAGGACCACTTCAGCCTGCCTCTAGGGGGCAGCAGCTCTAATAAGGGGCCGCTTCACTTCCCAGTCCCTGAGGTCAGATATCTTGTCAAAGAGATTTCAGTGGTGTGGCATCTCTACGGGGGAAAGGATTTTGGAGGTGGAGCGCTCTCCTCCTCGCCTGCTCGCAGCCGGGGGTACAGAAATGGCTTGCTTTATAAAAATGAACCTGCACACTCACATTATGGCACATTATGTACTGTTTGTACATAATGTGCCATAACATAAACATAACATAAACATTAAGATGTTTATGTTTGTTTTTCTGTGCAGATGCACTCCACACAGTTCTCCATCACAGACTCCTGTGAGACAGACCAGAAGAAGCTCTCGTGTTGGAGGAGGATGGAGCAGAAACCCTGATGTTCTGATGGAGATACAGCTCAGTAAGGTGAGACAATCCATCCAGGTCTTGCACTCTGGAGTACTGATTATACTGAAACTGGATATATTTGTAGTGGTGGAATTGCAGCTTTAGCTACCTGCTTAAAAACAACAAACACTATATGTCCTGTCTTGTAAAATGTAATACTTTGGTGCACTATGTTTTGTTTTTAAGCTTTCCTGTAGCTCAGTGGTTAGAGCATGGCGTCATGGGGTCATGGGTTCAATCCCAGGGATTGCACATACTCAATGTATAGTAATCAATGTATAGTATAATGCAATGTAAGTCGCTTTGGATAAAAGCGTCTGCCAAATGCGTAAATGTAAATGTTTTTACAATTGCTGTTACTTTAAGCAGCCTAACTTATAATTTTAATTGCTGAGCAATATAAAAATAAGCATAGACTTACATTAAGGACCTGAGATATCATATAAATAAAACCCAGAACACTCTAGCAATGATATAGCTTAATGTTCTTACAAAAACTACTCACAAGATTAAAGATAGCACAAAACAAAACACGTTTTGCACAGTCAAGCGCAACCTACAGGTACTTTTCTTGTAAAATGTAGAAATAAAAGTATCTGAAAACATTTTGCAGTGTTGTTTTTAAATGTAAGAGAAAATGATTCGAAATAAACTATAAATCCCAGAAAATTCCTATAAGCATGTATCATACCCAAATAGGTGCGCTTCCAGCATGAAGTGTATCCTCAGATGACACCTGAGGCAGGTGTGTTGACAGAGCAGCCAGTGTCCAGACAGGTGTTCTCAGTGCAGGACCTGGAGATCCGAGACCGACTGGCCTCCTCCATGATGAACAAGTTCCTCTACCTGTACTCCAGTAAAGAGATGCCCAGAAAAGCTCACTCTAACATGGTGAGATCACACACGTTCACAGGCAAATAAGGCATGATGTTTTAGAGTGTTAAACATACCACGTTGTATAGAATAAAATGAGTGTGTGGTGTTTGTGTGTTTTAGTTGACCATCAGAGCCCTGCATGTATGTCCAGAGGCAGGTCAAGCCCCTCAGGAGTGCTGCCTGCGCGTGTCTCTGATGCCCCTCCGGCTAAACATTGACCAGGTACAGAAGAACGCACACTCTTCACACAGTGTGTGCACAACCAAAACTCATCACAGCACTTCACAGAACACAGTACATCACAGTACAGCTAATACTTAATAGCTGACACGCTTTATTATTTATTAAAATCCTACAAGTTTGGAATGACATGATGGTGAGAATATGTTTGGGATATATCAGAATCTATAGAGCGGAATCTATAGTAGTTAACATATCTCTCAATACTGCATGATATTTATACTGTACCATCATGTTTCTAGCATACAGCAGCTGTCAGTCAACTCATACTTTAACTCTTTCTCACTGTACAGGATGCTCTGTTCTTTCTGAAGAACTTCTTCACCAGTCTGGCAACAGAAGTGGAACTGTTTTCCCCACCAGAGCAAGAAGGTGACACTCAGTAGGCAGAATACAATCTGAATCTGTGCTGCAGGTGTTTCATTAGTGTTTATCGATTTGTGTTGCAGTATTCTGCGTATCGATGAAGAAGCCCCAAGGTCCTGACGTTTCTTGCAGTTTCTCCAAGTACAATGGCACAGCGGGTCAAGAACCTGCCCCCATCATCTCTGTACCAGCACAAGCCCGTGGCAGTCTGAGCCTCATTAGCACCTGCAGCCAAGACAGCACCACTGAGACGGACACTGCACCCTCGTCTTTCACAGACCAGCCCATTTTCTTCAGGTGTGTGAGAGAAATCAGCATTCAGGAATCTGACCAGCTACATCAAACGTGTCAGGTTGTTCAGATTTGAATTAATACCAGCAAACCTTCTGTGGCTTATTTGATTGTTTTCCAGAGAGTTCCGTTTCACTTCAGAGGTGCCAATCAGATTAGACTACCATGGAAAACACATGGCCATGGAGCAGGTGTGATATACAATATTCCTATCAATTTTTCAGTAAATTGGAGTTGATTGTCATGAAATGTCTTGGTCATTTTATAAAAAATGTCAAAACGCATTATATTTTGCAAAAAGAAAATATGACCTGTTTTCAAGAATGTTTTAACCAAGGTAGCGTGACATTCTTTTTCACAATAATTACAGTAGGCCCACCAACTCCTGCTGCTGTTGTAATGCAAACAAATAGAGTATATATTATTTATATCGTAAAAGGAAACTATATATCTTAGTACTTTCTGTTATACTGCATTTTACAAAATAAACAAAATAATAACAGGAAAAGGAAGAATAATAACTGTCTTAACACAGGAAGGTTTTTGTTACTGTATTACAGTAATAGAGTAGTGTGACATTTTTCACATTACTGTGACCCACGTTTGTGAGAATAACTTGAATGCATGAAGTACATGATCTCTGGGTATAATGTTAGTATCATTTTTCTCAGGGCACGTTTGCTGGTATTGTGATTGGATTGACACAGCTAAACTGCTCAGAGCTCAAATTACGACGGCTGTGTTACAGACAGGGGTAAGAACAGTGTAAAAATTTCTCACATATTTTAGCCAGTTTATTTAGGATGTTATTCAGAAATGTGTCTGTTTGTTTTACAGATTATTGGGTGTTGACAAGTTATTTTCTTATGCCATTAATGAGTGGCTGAATGACATCAGGAAGAACCAGTTGCCAGGGCTCCTGGGAGGGGTGGGACCCATACATTCCCTGGTGCAGCTAGGTCAGGGCAAAACTTTTCCGTCATACAAACAGTAAAATAAAATGAATGAAATGCTTTTGCTTTAAATTGTTATCTGCAGATCAAACTAAACCCCATGACTATGTAAATGAGCCCTGGTCCAGTGAAAGTTACCTTTGTTGAGCCGTGCTGTACTCTCTGTATAGTTCAGGGTTTCAGGGATCTGGTTTGGCTGCCTATCGAGCAGTACCGTAAGGACGGGAGAATAGTGCGTGGCTTCCAGCGGGGAACCGCCTCCTTTGGAACCTCCACTGCAATGGCAGCTCTGGAGCTCACCAATCGGATGGTGCGAACAATACAGGTAAAACAGATAAAGGTTATTGCACATGCACACTGTAATTGCTAGTGTTACTGATGTGTAACTTCAATAAATACTGGGTTCTTTTAGCTTTAAATGTTGCCAAAATGTTCCCGTATACATAGTTTTAAAGTTAATTTCCTTCTTATGATAATAGGGCATGGGAACATAATGTTTATATTACTTTATTTATTTGGTGATTGTCACAAATTCTGTCAAGAATTACAAACAAACTCACAAACTAATTGAAATATTTAAAAAAACATGAAAAACATGCTTAACATGCAAAATATGTTTTATTATTTTGATTTTGTTGCAAAATATGACCTAAACATGTTTTGATTCTTATGTTCTATCACACATCAGCTGTAGTAAACAATACCTGATCTGTTGTATGTTTTTACTCAGGCGGCCGCTGAAACTGCTTATGACATGGTCTCTCCAGTTCCTGATGAGAAAGAATGCAAGAAGATAAAACGCTACTCACATTACTGCCTGGCCCATCAGCCAGTGGACCTCAGAGAGGGCGTGGCCAAAGCATACAGCGTAGTGAAGGAGGTATGAGCCCTCTTTGCCATCACCTGCCTCATAATATACAATCATGTCCTGTTTCTGTAATCCTGTCATTTACATTGTGGTAGAACCTTCCAGACTTATCTGATGCATTGGCTGCTCTGTATCTGAACATTAAGACAGATTTTTAACTACTGTATGTGTTTACAGGGCATTACAGATACAGCCCTGACCATTTATGACACTGCCACACGTGAGCACGAGCAAAGGGGCATGACGGGAGCTGTGGGCGGAGTCCTGCGACAGCTTCCTCCTGCTGTCGTTAAACCTCTCATTGTTGCCACGGAAGCAACTTCAAACGTGTTGGGAGGTATGAGAAACCAGATCCACCCAGATGCCCGACAGGAAGAGTCTCAGAAATGGCGCTTGGGGGAAGAGTGAGCTATGCTCTTATAAATGTACTTTTGCATTAGATTGTAAATCTAAACTGATATTCATACCGACGTATCGGCCCAAAATATGCGTCCTGTTTTTGATTAGTGTGATTTAGTCTATAAAGGTCATATCAGGCCAGATTCAGTTTTCTGTGTATGCATTCATTTAAAGCGGTCTTGTTGTCTCAGTGGCAAGCGACCACACGCTGTGGTAGCAAAAGTCTAACCCAAAAAGCTTTGTTTCATACTCGTTTCATACTCAATAGCACTTGTTCCTGGTATTTAACTGGAGTCATCGAGTCTCATATCCTAAAGCCGCACTACTGGAGACGCACAGCTGTAGTGCTAGATTAGTTTTTAATGAATTTTTCTGTTTTTAGCCCACTAATAAACATTTTTGTAGTGCCTTCATGTTAAAGTTCAATAATATCATATAAAGTGGTTAAGTGGTCTTGTGTAAAGCAAGATCACTCTGCCATGGTTTTCCCCCCTTGTTCAATTTGAACAAATGCTGGTTAATACAGAAATGTGGTGTAAATCTCTCAAAGAAGTGTTTAGGTTATATACAGTATATTGTACCATTTAGAATTGTTTCCACTGTGAAATAATTTTCTTGATAAGTTATAACTCCTTATATTATCATTACAACAATATGTTATTGATTGCATTACAGTCAGCTACTGATAATTGATACTGTCAGTGCTTGACAATATATTTTCAATTAAAAACTGGCTTAATTTTATTTCTGCAAAATTTACAATTTCCTTAATTTAATTTTAGGGAGTAATTACGTGAACATTTTAGTTCATGTGGAATCCACCTTAAAAATATTAACTCCTTTAAAATAGACTCAAGTCATTGCTAACACTAATTAAAATGATTAAAAGGGTTCATATCAGCCATCTGGTAACATCTTCATACTTACATTGATCATCTCTTGTTACACTATTACATTTTAGTGAAAGACAGTGGAAGCTTATTTGCACCTGATAAATGTGTCTGGCTTTCAAGTAACAATGTTGTGTAGTGTTTCTCTTTCAAGCTGCTGTGTTAGAATCTAGTCCTCAGACATGAAATGTTTTGCGGTTATTATTACCACTTTGTACTTCAGTGGTCCCAGAAAACTGCTTTTTCCTTTCTGTCTTTCGTTTTTCTAATTTTGTAAAGCTGTTAAGATGAGTGTTGAGACAGAATCTGCTTGAGAGACATTCCTAAGCAGTTGCATTACAGAAGTCTTATGGACGATACATCTTTCTTTAGATAAGGACACAAATACTAAATGTAGTTGTTGACATGTCAAATAAACAAACATTTTTAATTCTCTGTTCTTCACCTGTAACAATGTCTCATTTTGTTTGTTTGACAGTAGTATGTTCGTTTTGTTTTTAATGGCATCATTAGAAATTGTTTATTTGATATTGGGAAACAGATAAACAGCATCATCTTTTGGCTTTACAGTCCAGACATTAAATGATGCCTCTAATATTTATTGTATGTTTTCTTTTAAGTGGTGATAACAGTTCTTGTACATAGATGTACAGGCCAATTCCCCAATTTATACAGAAGCATGTATGATCAATAAAAGGGAAATAAATTATTTAATGTCTACCGCTCACGTTGACTCCTTGTGTTTTCATATTGCTTTCAGGAAGCATTACATGCATGTAACAAAGTTTGCTAGCACCATGTATATCAGGTCAACTTTTGTCACATTTGTGAGAGGTACTACTGCATGTATGTTGTTTAAGTGTAAATGGTTTTACATTTGTTAGGATGGCATAACAATTTGTTGAAGTAAATTTGATAAATTTGAAATTTGATTTGATTTTTGAAATTACCTCAAAAAATGACATCAGTAACAGACATTGAAAGAAAATGTGTTCTAACACTCCAGTTTTAACTTGCATGACACAAACATACAACACATTTGTTCTGAGAACTTGTGAAAGCTTCACATCTGTGGCTTTTCAAGAGCTGATATAATACAGTTTATCAGCATGGATGTTTTCCGTAGACTTTCACAGGACTTGCACATGGTGTGGCTGTTCACAGCTTATAAAGTGACACTGAATCCACTCACCCAAAAGCTTTCTGTGCAGTGGCACAATGAAGTTCTTGATTGTGGTTGCCCTCTTTGGGCTTTGCTTTGCTCAGCATGACCCAAACACTAAACATGGCAGGACCTCCATTGTTCATCTGTTTGAGTGGCGCTGGGCAGATATAGCTGCAGAATGTGAGAGATACCTGGCACCTAATGGCTATGCTGGAGTTCAGGTATGTGTTAACTTCTTACTGATGTCAGAATAAATAATTTCCTGTTGCCTTAAGCACTAAAACAAGGGGTTGTGCCATATGGCATGGATAGGTTGATTAATACAATTTTATAACTTTATAAGGAGATGAGGAGAGTGGGGTAAAATGTGTCACCCCCTTTATTATGGAAACTGCATTTTTTTGTGTAATCATATTTAAAATGACAATCTACAATGATCTACAACTTATTCCTTTGTCATGGGACCAGTTGGACCTTTTTGGTAAGAAGTCATATTACACTGGCACAATGTTACTAAGGCTTTTTTCTAATATTAGTTAATAGCTGAAATTTGTTTATATTTATGGTATTTGTGGTATTTGATCTCAAAGGTGGTATGGTTTACCCCACTCTTCCCTATTTCCCCCCTGTTTTTTATATACTTCCCTATTTTTGTTTGTTTCATTTTTGATTGTTGAGATAAACAGTTAATAATGGGGCTCATGAATTGACAGATCTCTCCACCAAGTGAACACATCAAGTTGACCAATCCTTGGCACCCCTGGTGGCAGAGATATCAGCCAATCGGCTACAACTTGTGCTCCAGATCAGGAACAGAGGCGGAGCTAAGGGACATGATCACACGCTGTAACAATGTTGGGGTATTAATCATAGAAACATATTAATCTTTGTATCGCTGACTATGCATTGTTTTCTACACATTTTGTGTTACAAATCACCAATCCTGTTTGATGGTTCTTTTTATAACATTGCTGTTTTAGTAACATTTTGTAATGCAACTCTTGTTCCACCTGATGGCCTGTGCGCTACTGTAGGTGAATGTATATGCAGATGTAATCATTAATCACATGTGTGGAGCTGCTGGTGGAGAGGGCACTCACTCCAGCTGTGGATCATACTTCAACACCAACAAGGAAGACTTCCCCTCTGTCCCCTACTCATTCCTGGACTTCAATGATTATAAGTGTAAAACTGGCAGTGGAAACATTGAAAACTACCATGATATTTACCAGGTCCTTCTCTGTTTGTTCTATACAATGGATACAATGGAGAACTTGAATCCAGTGTAAAGTTGAATTCACACAGATAAATCTGCTTTTGTTATTGTTTTTATATCAAACAGGTCAGAGATTGTCGATTGGTGAGTCTCCTGGATTTGGCCCTGGAGAAGGATTATGTTAGAGGGAAATTGGCAGAATACCTAAACAAATTGATTGACATGGGTGTAGCTGGATTCAGAGTGGATGCTTGCAAGCACATGTGGCCTGGTGATCTCAGTAATGTTTATGGGAGACTCAAAACCCTGAACACCAAATGGTTTCCAACTGGCACCAAACCCTTCATTTACCAAGAGGTAGCAAGCATGGTGACTTCTGACCAGAGCTGAGGTCAATGCTTAAATAAAGCATAACACAAACAAAACACAAATAGTACAAATGTATTTTATCAGGTCATTGATTTGGGTGGGGAACCCATTAAAGCCAGTGAGTATTTTGGGCTTGGAAGAGTGACAGAGTTCAAGTACAGTGCAAAACTGGGGACAGTCATTCGTAAATGGGATGGAGAGAAGCTAAGCTACTTGAGGTATGTAGCAGAAACAGTTGAGAGAAGTAGATCAAGATATGATTCTTATCTTCAGTGGTGATCTGAGTTATTGGAAGAAAGTGATTTGTCTTAGGAACTGGGGAGAGGGCTGGGGCTTCATGCCCTCTGATGACGCTGTGGTGTTTGTGGACAATCATGATAATCAAAGAGGTCATGGTGCTGGTGGAGCTTCTGTTCTAACATTCTGGGACTCCAGGTAAAATGTTTATGGTCTTAGAACTTAGATCATGTTCATGCTAATCACTGATTAAATCTGCGAATGCTATCATCCAATCGTGCATTTTTCAGGCTTTACAAAATCGCTACAGGGCTCATGTTGGCTCATCCATACGGTGTGACCAGAGTGATGTCTAGCTTCCACTGGGATCGACACATCGTGAATGGAAAAGTAAAAACTTTTAATCAAGGAAATATTAGTTTAAATAAGAGACTTTATAAGAATTCTTATTGTTGTTAAAACCAAAACACCTGACATCTTATCACAGGATGAGAATGACTGGATGGGCCCTCCAAGCTTTTCTGATGGATCCACTAAGCCAGTACCCATCAACCCAGACACCACCTGTGGTGACAACTGGGTATGTGAGCACAGATGGCGCCAGATCAGGTGAGTGAGATTGTATTGTGTATTCAATCCTTATTAAATGTTAAAACATGGATATTTACTTTGAATCTCTATTCTCTGTCCACAGGAACATGGTGATCTTCCGCAATGTGGTCAATGGGCAGCCTCTCACTAACTGGTGGGACAATGATAATAGTCAGATCGCCTTTAGCCGTGGCAACAAAGGATTCATTGTGATTAACAATGACAACTGGTGAGAACCTTCAATTATTTGTGTTAAATGAAAATATTTGCACCTAATTAATCCTAACTGGGTGTCATCAATATCTCAGGGACCTGAATGAGACCTTGAACACTGGCCTGTCTGAAGGAACATACTGTGATGTCATCTCTGGAGATAAGAGTGGCAGCAGCTGCACAGGGAAAAATGTCTCAGTGGGTTCTGATGGACGTGCCACCTTCCACATCAGCCACACAGAGCAGGATCCATTCATTGCCATTCATGCTGAATCGAAACTATAGATTCAGTGGGAAAAAAATAAAAAAATAATAAAACAATAATAATACATAAAAATAATAAAGCAGCATCACTCAGCCCGGTGTGGTCAAAGAGTATTGTTATTTATAATAATGGCAATAACTAATGTAAGGCCTTAGTCCTAGAGGCTTGCCAAGGACATGCATTCTTGAGCCAATGATATAATGTTACCACTGGTAGGTAATAAAGACAATCTCTTATTTAGATTTAGATGTGTAGGCCTACACCACACCACATTCATCCATGCAGATTTATCCATGCAGAGCTTTTTTCGCACAGAGCCGAAGCACACAGTGTAGAATTAGATAAACAGTAACATAATAATTAGCAACCGAAGAAGCAATAAATGAATACAAAAATAGCCCAAGCAGCAAACCTACCAAAGGCAAAAACAAAGCATTACTGGACATCACTGGTAATGTTTTTTTTTTAAAAGCAGTATATAAACTATAAGTAGGACTTACGATACAATTGTGATCAAGATGATATGGTATCTTGAGTCCCATCTTCTCTGGCCCTTCTACTACCGTTTCGGTGATGGTGGAGCTCTGCTGCAATGTCTCAATACTCTGGAACAGGCATATATACCTCCACTATAGAGTTCCAAAAGGCTTTTGTCACTTCAGCTACAATACTGGTCATTATGCTTTATCCAACAAAGTAGCTTAATGCAATGCTTCTATATGAGCCCCCTGTTGTATGTCTTAAAGGGATAGTTCACGCAAAAATGAAAATTCCATCATTCACTCATCCTCATGTCATTCCAATCCTATATTACCTGTTTGCATCTGAGGAACACCAAAAAGGTTTTCTGAAATATGCTTCCAGCACCACAATGGTGAAACCTATTGACCTCTATTATATGGACAAACAAACTCCTGAGACATTCCTATTCAAAATATTTTCTTTTGTGTTCCACAAAACTAAACAATTCATATGGGTTTGAAATGACATGAAAGTGAGTAAATTATGGATTTTTTGGGGGTGAATTTATACATCCTCATTGTAAGGTTCAATGAAAGGTTCAAAAAGAGTTTAATGTTTGATGTTTAGAGTTAATCTAACAGTCACAACTGCATAGATTTTGTGGTATAGATTTCTGCCGATCCAGAAGTACAAAATATTTTAGAAACACAACCCAGGAAACAAAATATAGGGCTAGATTCCTAAATATCAGCTGCTTACAAAGCAAAATAAAAATATTGGAATGAAGACTCTATGTGCTAATATGACACCTGGATAGTTTCCCTCTGCTGCCTGTCCAACACATAGTTGTGAGTTTCAGTATGTGTTGTGGGAATGACACTGCACTTTACATCTGCAGCAGCCTCCAGAACAGATAACGACATTGGCTTATTTATTTTACATCGTGCATGTTTTTAGGGTCTCCCATTGGACCTGTGCTCTGTGATGACAGTGCCCTGTTACCTCAGTGTCTATATAATGACACTTGGTCCACTCAGCCACACATTTTATTCTGTGCAGCAGCACAATGAAGTTCTTGATTGTGACTGCACTCTTTGGGCTTTGCTTTGCCCAGCATGACCCAAACACTAAACATGGCAGGACCTCCATTGTTCATCTGTTTGAGTGGCGCTGGGCAGATATAGCTGCAGAATGTGAGAGATACCTGGCACCTAACGGCTATGCTGGAGTTCAGGTATGTTTAAAACGATTCTTACCTATACCAGCATTTAGCATAAATAATAAGCTGTTGCTGTGACCACTGATCTCTATGGCGATTAGATAAGAACAAAAGTCTTCTGCTTCTGTAGTTATGGTTTGGAAGTATTTTAAGATGCTTTTAAAGGTATTTCTATAGAGCGTAATTAATGGAGCTTATGAACTGGCAGATTTCTCCCCCAAGTGAACACGTCAAGTTGACCAATCCCTGGCACCCTTGGTGGCAGAGATATCAGCCAATCGGCTACAACTTGTGCTCCAGATCAGGAACTGAAGATGAGTTGAGGGACATGATCACACGCTGTAACAATGTTGGGGTAATGTAAAACAAAGGCTCATTACCATTACTGCAATGATGATCATGTTTCACGGAAAACATTATTTTATGCCTTGTGTTACTGTGCTGTAGGTGAATGTTTATGCAGATGTGGTCATCAATCACATGTGTAAATCAATTCATGGAGCAGGAGCTCAGTCCAGCTGTGGATCATACTTTAATGCCAATAAGGAGGACTTCCCCTCTGTCCCTTACTCATATTTAGACTTCAATGATGGCAAATGTAAAACTGGCAGTGGAAACATTGAAAACTATGGTGATATTTACCAGGTTCTTCTTTATGTTCTTTTTCCACAATGCATACAGTTCAGAAAACTACACCACAAACAAACAAAATCTAATCTACTTTATATATAGCATCACACTAGAAAACATGATCATCTTCATATCAAACAGGTCAGAGATTGTCGTTTGGAAGATCTCCTGGATTTGGCCCTGGAGAAGGATTATGTTAGAGGGAAACTGGCAGAATACCTGAACAAACTGATTGACATGGGTGTAGCTGGATTCAGAGTGGATGCTTGCAAGCACATGTGGCCTGGTGATCTCAGTAATGTTTATGGAAGACTCAAAACCCTGAACACCAAATGGTTTCCATCTGGCACCAAACCCTTCATTTACCAAGAGGTGTTTCTGTCTAATCAATTCTAGTTACCGTTGAATAAGGAGATTATGGTTGAAAAAGGTTATTCCTTATTATGGTATAAATTAAATTATTAACTCAAGTTTATTTTCCAAGGTTATTGACTTGGGCGGGGAGCCTATCAAAGCCAGTGAGTATTTTGGGCTTGGAAGAGTGACAGAGTTCAAGCACAGTGCAAAAATTGGCACAGTGATTCGTAAATGGGACGGAGAGAAACTTAGCTACTTGAGGTATGCAGAAACAGACGTTAACATGACTAAACTAACGTGACAAAATTGTTATGGAATCTCAAAAGTAACCAGTTTTGAACGTTCTACATAGTGTTCCACTTGGGGGATTCAAATAGCAATAGGTTTAATTTTTTATGTGGTAACATTTCTCAGCTACTGTCATGGTATAAACAACATTACATATGTTTCTTTTCTATTATTGAAAAAATATAGGTATGAAACTATTCTTTTGCCTCATATGCCAAATTGGATTTGTTTTCACTGAGCTTTTCACAATGAGGTATCTTATGAGGTATCTTAATTAGGATTAATAAAGTGTACTGTCTGTAATAGCCTTGCATCAGGAGGGCATTACACAATAATGCCTTAAAATGTTGCCTTAGTAGGTAGCTCACTAGGTTTTGTTGAAGCTTAGTATGTTCAGTGGTGATCTGATTTCTATAAGTTATTGGAAGAAAGTGTTTTGTCTTAGGAACTGGGGAGAGGGCTGGGGCTTCATGCCCTCTGATGACGCCGTGGTGTTTGTGGACAATCATGATAATCAAAGAGGTCATGGTGCTGGTGGAGCTTCTGTTCTAACATTCTGGGACTCCAGGTAAAATGTTTTTGTTCTTAAAACTGATGAAAGCTGCAATTGCTGTTGTTCAAGAGCCAAAACTCTTTATTTTTTTATATTGTTTTTTAGGCTGTATAAGATCGCTTCAGGGCTCATGTTGGCTCATCCATATGGTGTGACAAGAGTGATGTCTAGCTATCGCTGGGACCGTAAAATTATCAATGGAAAGGTAATAGTGCTCATGTGTCATTACATGGGTAACCAGGATTTGTCCCAACTGTATTGTTTTATTCATTATACCCTGATACATCATCACAGGATGAGAATGACTGGATGGGCCCTCCAAGCTATTCTGATGGATCCACTAAGCCAGTACCCATCAACCCAGACACCACCTGTGGTAACAACTGGGTATGTGAGCACAGATGGCGCCAGATCAGGTGAGTGAGACTGTATTGTGTATTCAATCCTTATTAAATGTTAAAACATGGATATTCACTTTGAATCTCTATTCTCTGTCCACAGGAACATGGTGATCTTCCGCAATGTGGTCAATGGGCAGCCTCTCACTAACTGGTGGGACAATGGTAATAGTCAGATCGCCTTTAGCCGTGGCAACAAAGGATTCATTGTGATTAACAATGACAACTGGTGAGAACCTTCAATTATTTGTGTTAAATGAAAATATTTGCACCTAATTAATCCTAACTGGGTGTCATCAATATCTCAGGGACCTGAATGAGACCTTGAACACTGGCCTGTCTGAAGGAACATACTGTGATGTCATCTCTGGAGATAAGAGTGGCAGCAGCTGCACAGGGAAAAATGTGTCAGTGGGTTCTGATGGACGTGCCACCTTCCACATCAGCCACACAGAGGAGGATCCATTCATTGCCATTCACGCTGAATCGAAACTATAGATTCAGTGGAGAAAATAATAAAGCAGCATGACTTAATTTAAATGTTGTGAAAGATTTCATCCCCATTGATCATATTGTTTTAAACAGTTAAAATATTTACAATTAAATTGCCCCTTTTTGGGCAAAAATAACCATTTAGGTGAAAATAGCTCAGGAGAGCTGAGAAGTTTCAGTTTCTACCACAAGTGTGGAAGAAGATTCTTCCTCTTTTCCAGAATTTTTTGGGAATCCAGTTCCCAGTCTGAAAAGCAGTCGTCATGCGGAGGCTCTGCTCAGTCTGCAGAGCTGAAGGCAGACCAATCGTCAAACCCTTCAGACCTTTGAAAACCATCTTCACTGTACCTGTTCAAAATTTCCATCACACACAACCAATCTTAATATCCATCTGTATCTGTTATTTTCAAGCTTTGAGAGGATTGGCAGGGATTGTTGCAGCAGCCTCACGCCTCTTACTGACTTAAATTCAGTTGTTTTTGTAGCTGGGTTTTTGGCAGTGAGAGGTTGGTTTAATGGTAAACCCACAACAGACAGGGACTTCCCATTGTGGGTCAGATGCAAGGCTGGTGGCACGCACTTCCTTTTAAATACAGAGGCAGCTGTTGCATTTCCTTACTTGCTTTTCATGGATTTCCAGAAGTGTCTGAAGAGTGCGAAACATAGGCGGAGTTTCACATTTTTGCCTGGGGGGCATCAACCGGTAGACCACAAACTTTGATTAAAAAAAAAACATTAATTAAAATTCATTTAGCCATAATTTACTTATTTAAATAATAAGATGTATTTCATTTTATAAAGAAATAAAATGTGACAATGTGAAAAATATTTTTTTATTCATATCTGACAAAATCGATTGGCTCTTTATTTAGCTGGCAAGACCCCTCTGCAAATGGCACGTGAGCTATTGCAGGTACGAATGATGATCACCCTGCTGCGATATGAAGCGTCTGTTCAAGCTGAGGATCAGACCGAAGTCACTCCAGTGGATTAACTGCTAAAGCATCTTCGAAGCTCCAAGGGAAACGCTTAGAAATAGCGACAATGTCTCGATGTTTTACTTATGTTTGTAACAAACGCAAACTTTAAGATGAAAGGGTGATTGATTAGCACCCCTGAATACTGGACACAAAATCTTGAAGCATTTATGACTTCCTTGTTGGAAAAACTTCTCAAACACTCAACGTCCTGGCGATGTGCTGTATACTGCGGCAAATTCCCCCGAGAAATTTCTTTGACAGACTGAGTACGCTTCAAATTCCCAACTCTTTGAAAAGTGAATAAAAAAATTACGCAGATAATTCTGCTGTTTGATGTAATAGTACATTGAGTGACGTTCTTATAGCCAATAAATATTGTGGAATGTGTATAACATTTCATGTATTAAAAACAGCCATGCACACATATATACATACATTAATCAAAATTCTAATTCAAAATTAATTATTAACTTACTGAGAAATGCTTTCCAATTAATGGCATAATACCATCCAGATTTATTAATTCATTTAATTAATTGCCTGATATTTGAATACCTGTTTTGGAATCTGAAATCAGCATCAACTAATAACTGTCTGGTTAACAATGAACAGCCTTTAACTTCAGCCACCATTCCATGTATTAGTGTCAGTAACTCTTGGTGAATGGAATATGTTTTATAATCATTGCATAAATCTTACTGCATTTTTTCAGTTAGTGGCGAACAACAACTTTATGGCCTTAGGCTCCTGAGAGGATTAGAAAATTCTGGGTAAAGACAGACCAGAAAAATACAAACACAGCACAGTTTAATTCATCTCTATGGCAACCATTGTGAGCTCCCAAATAGGGCCTGACTAAACCACAACCAGATCAATTGTTGTTGAACAGAACAAAGGTTATTTGATTCCCTAGTAAACAAACCAAATACAAAAGTCACAAAGAGCACTAAAATGGTAGAAAGTAAGACTTTATAACTTTATTACAGACAGTAGTAGTTCATTACAGGGCAAAGATTTAGAACAGCCAAAAAGAATACCTATTCTCAGCCCAAAAAACTGCCTATTAAGCTAATAAAAATATAGCAGAAAAATAGATGGGACTTCTCTTAAATGTGGTATATAGCAGTATTTTTCGTTTTAAAGACAAAAGTTGTCCTAAGTTGCAACAAATCTTGCTCGTGCATTTGTTAAAAAAGGAAGCCACTAGTTTGGTGTAGACCGGAATTACAGACTTTTAGTAACTGCGACCAAACAGTGTGTAAAACTTAGCGGGTTCTTTGCCACTAATACACATCTGACCAGGCTGCAGGGTCTTCAAGGGATTGAAGGGAATGCACAGAGCCTTGGCTCCCATTGAAGGTGCACCAGGCTCCTGGTCTTGATCCCTAGTGACAGACAAAGAAAGAGATTAGTTACCCATGTCTGCATTAATGCAAATGTACAATATGTACGAAACAGTACCTTGAAAGCACAGAATTAAGTAGTCACTAACCTGGCTGTTATCTTCTTTATCCAGTCCTCACACTCTATGCCTCCACAGAAGGGAATCTGTACAATCTGTGAGAAATGTTGGTTAACTAAATTAACCAAAATTTCCATTTCCACCAAACTCTGTTTACAAAGACCTGTATACTGTTTACTTACTCTTCCTTGGCCCAGATCTTTCTGGAATTGTTCTATAGTATCTGCCGCAACCATGTTTTTTCTCAAGTCATCAGAGGCCCTGAAACAATTTAAGTCATTACACATCTGGCAAACAGAGATGTCAGATCTTCAGTGTGGTGATACCAAGTGAGGAACTAGAACGTTATGCAACCATAAGTCTTTACGTATTTATAGATTTTTTTTCTGATGGATTGGGCAAGGATGTGCACAAACGTTTTGAAACACAACAAACTACTGCTTTAGAATATTAACACCTGATGACTATTGTGACTTGTCTAAAACAATGCCATCCACTAGTAGCACATGTTAGTTTGTACTTTTTAAAGAGATTGTTCTGGATCTCCTCTAGGAGGTTCCTTATTTTCTTCTCTGTGTCAGCCTCTGGTAGGATGATCTTCTCTCCTGTATCTCTCCTTACTGCCACACACTGGCCCTGATTTAGGTCTTTTGGCCCAACCTCCAACCTTATGGGCACACCCTGCATTAAGAAAACAAGAAGTCAGACTTTAAATTCAAGCCTCACGCCACTATTATTTAGTGCAGTCATACTTCAAGACAACCTCCATACCTTCAGCTCCCAATGGTTGAACTTCCAGCCAGGTGAGTAGTTATCACGTAGGTCAGCCTTCACCCTGATATTGGCCTGCTGCAGCCGGGTAAGATATTTGGAGCACTGGGCCAACAGCAGCTCTTTCTCTGCTTCTGGCAAAGTGGCTGTGATGCCACAAGGAATGATGACCACCTGTCAAACAGAATGTGTTAGTCTATGTTCAATGTTACAATCCATTATAAATGCGATAAACAAGTAAGTTCATGTGAAAAGTTACCTGTAGACATGCTACTCTGGGTGGCAGCACCAGGCCCATGTTGTCCCCATGAATCATTGTCAGAACTCCAATGGTCCGTGTTGTGATGCCCCATGAGTTCTGGAAGGCAAACTGCTTCTCACCTGGCTTCTTGGGGTCTTCAAAGACAATCTCAAACATCTTAGAAAAGTTCTGGCCCAGGTGATGAGATGTGGCCCCCTGAAGGTGTGATAAGGAAATTTAGGTTCTGATCTTACCACAGAACTTCAAAACTTCATTGAAATCCTTCAGGACTGAGAAGACATATTTCCTATCAAACAAGACATTAAAGGCATTTAAATATGTAGCTTTTAGAAATCAAAGTCATACCTGAATAGCTCTGCCACTGGCTGAGATGTAAGCCTCCACAGTGGTGGTGTAGTCTCCTCCTGCAAACTTCTCCTTCTCAGTTTTCCTGCCCTTGACCACAGGGATGGCCATGAGCTCCTCATACACCCGAGCATACAGATCCAGAATCTGCAGAACCTGCACACATGATAGATAAAGAGTGGGAGGATTATTAGAATGGTATGACTTTTGGATCAAGATGCAAATTGTAAGTTGTGAGTAAGGAATCATGAACAACATCTAACCTCCTCTGCAGCTTCTTCTTTTGTAGCAAATGCTGTGTGTCCCTCCTGCCAAAGGAACTCTCTGGTCCTCAAGAAGGGCTGTGGGTGTTTGAACTCCCAGCGCTTCAAAGAGAGAAAAGTACGGTGCTATGAATCCAGCTGATGCTTTTTAGACACATTGGTTAAAGAGATAAAGTGTATGACATAGAAGCTAAACTGACCACAACATTGCACCACTGGTTAAGTTTAATTGGCAGGTCTCTGTGTGACTGGACCCACTTGGCATAAGCAGGGTACATCACTGTAACAACACAGCAGAAAAGTACAAGACAATAAGGTGAGAGTCTGATCGAATTACTTCAGGTACCTTTATTATTGAAAGCAACACTGCTCACCTGTCTCGCTAGTGGGGCGCACAGCAATGGGCTCAGCCAGTTCTGTCTTTCCTGATCTTGTAACCCAGGCAACCTAATGAGATTTAGCAGATTAAAAATTGAAATCTTTGAGTTGTGCCACAGATCATAATTATCTCTCTTAGTCTACCCTCGCTTAGGGCTGTCAAATTTATCACAGTAACGCATGGAATAAATTAGATGCATTTAGTGAATTTAGTTTTTAATGCCTTTAACACATTTTTGTGAATTGACATGATAACTGTTTCGTATGAGCTGACTGGAACTGATCTAGTTTCAGTCAGCTTAAGTTCTAGAGCAACTGTCTGTTAGTGAATGTCTCAAAGAATTGAGACAAATTGAATGATGAACTGATGCAAACTGGGAAATATAAGACGTTTTGTAAACTGATGCATAGCGTTACCCATGAAGGTAATTTTTTTCAAACAGTACAATTATGAGACTAATCACAATTACATATTTTAAATGACTGGCAGCATGACTCTTCACTTGACCTTTTACACCTTAATATGACACTGATACATCCATCCATTATTATAAAAAAGGATATCCCTGATTTTAAAAATTGACTGGACCAACCACATTTGAAGCCTTGATATACACACTTTGTAGTAACTGAATCTTATATTAATGCGTCAAATATTTGTAATGTTGCTTAGCAACACTGAACAGTCCGTTATCCCTTCCAGCTCCTCACCTCTGGAGCGAAATCTGCAATGTGGGTTTTCTCCTTCTCCAGGGCAGCCTGAGAAACAAACATGGGGAAGTAGCAGTTCTCCACACCCAGTTTCTTAATCTCTTGGTCAAAGAATTCTTTAATGGCATCCCAGATGGCAAAAGACCAGGGCCTCAAAACGTAACAGCCGCTGACATCATAGTACTCAATCATCTCAGCCTTGGTGATCACCTAGAAAGAGTTAAGGGAAGCCGTTTGACAACTGACTAGATGATTTACGATCATGCAAACTTTTGCAAATTAACAACAGCACAATACCTGCGAATACCAATCCGCCAGGTTTTCCTCTTTCTTTGCTTCAAGTCCCAGCCTATATATTAGAAAGACACAGCGAGGTAATCTATTGTTGTTGCTTTTACAAAAATGTAACATTTTTAATACATATTTCAATATCTTTGAGACATCACAAGTTTTCACAATCACAGCTGACAGTCTAAAAAGTCTTTCAGACAGAACTGCAGTGTTTGAAGTTTAGTCTTGGAGGACAGAACCGGTTGTGTTTTAAAGTTTTAATAACAATCAAGATTCAAGGTCGCCTACACCTAAGTATCATGTTAGTCCATCTTCCAGACCCAAACAAACACTACAGACACTTAATTTCAACGTAGTTTCTGTCTTTAGACACCTCACAAGTCTCTCACCGTGTTTGTTTCTTTGGACCCTGGCCCTCTCCTGCTCCTCCTGCTCCAGACTCATGCCCCTGAGGTTTCTCTCCACCCTTTTGCTGCTTGTGTCCACCTCCTTCTCCTCCTCCTCCCCCCTGCTTCTCAGACTTGTTCTCATGCTCCTTGCGGCTCTTGCCCTCTCCTCCTGTGTTTCCTCCTGGTGTGGTCACAGGCTTGTACTCCTCTCCAGTGAGGGCTTTATACTGACCCTTCAGTTCAAGAAGAGTCTTTACTGCTTTATCCACTTGCTCCTAAACAGATGAATCAAGAGCATTAATTAATGCAACATTACCAATCACATTCAGTTTTGCTTGTCTTATGCTATACACATCCATACAATGAACATTGTCGTATTCAAACCCAGCAAACGGTTGCACATAAACTGGTGATTCGTGTTGGTAAGTGACTGCCTGCTGCATGCACAGACACGACTGGCACAGACTCTTCCTTGTAGCTGGTTTTGATAGAGGAATTCCATTATGGGCGTGGCACCTATGACAATTATATGTTCATGTTCGGTGCCTGTCAAGACTATCTTGTTCGTCATCAACTGCTTGTTACATTATTACATTGTATTGGTTCTGTTTGGACTGTCTGATGCATTGCATGCTATTGCATACAACTGTTGGCTCTATTGTGTCTGAAGTATGTTTATTAGATTGTATATTGTATTTCTTATTTTATTGTTTGATTTTATTGTTTGATTGTTTTGTTTAGTTGTGCTACTGTCACCCATTTATGGCTATATAAAATGAACTGTAGCTTATGAAAATATGTATATACAAATATGCGATGTAAAGACACACTGCACCTGGTTTGACATTCATGACACGCGGAACAGAGCAGTATGACAATTGCTTGTCCTAATATGAAACAGTGCAACATCTCTTCATCTGATTTGAAAAAAACTGATTTGTCAACTGTTTTTTACAAAGAAAACAAACCTTAGGAGCATTCTCTGCTTTGAGTCTTCTAACTTGTTCCCCGTGCTGAGATATATCTGCAAACAATGCTTGAGCCTGAGGGGAGGAGCTGGACTGAGGTTGGGACGAGCTGGTCTGATGTTGGGCGGGGCTAGATTGTGCAGGGGTGGACCCTGTTGAAGGAGGTTCAATTGGTTTGTACTCCTGTCCGGTTTTCTGCTTGTACTCAGCTTTCAGACTCTGCAACTGCTTCACAGCGGCATCTATCTGATCCTAAAAAGAAAGGAAGGAAGATTGATGAATACCACTTTTGTGGTATTCATCAATCTTTAATTTGAAAAACAAAATATTTTAAATCAAAACTGAGGAATCACACCTTGGGTGCCTTGTCTGTTTTCAATTTCCTCACAAGATCTCCTTGTTGAGTTACACTTTCGTAAATGGCCACAGGATAGCTTGACAGGCTGGCAGGCTGGGATGGAGCTGAGGGAGAAGCTCCAGATGAAGAGGCAGGGTGTGAGGGAGTTGTGGGTGGGGCCATGTCTGGCTTGTAGTCTTGACCAGTAAGCTGTTTGAACTCAGTTTTAAGAGCCAAGAGTTGGTTTACTGCTGCATCTATTTGCTCCTGTAAAATGGTGATGTGGACATGGTCAAGAATTTTTTATAAAAAATAATACTGATGTACTTATTGACAGATCTAATCTCCTAAATTGTATAAGATCCATTCAAAAATCAAGTACGCTGTCCTGCTTTCTCTTGGTTTCATAGGCAGCTATTAAAGTTTCATTAAAACTAAAATGGAGCTTCATAAGTGAATTAATTATTTGCAGAAAGTCCACCCCAAATAAGCATATATAACTCTACACAGGACATATTTGATTTAAGTTGCCAAGCTAGCAACTTACTACTTAAACAAAAAGCAAACAGACAAGATGGGTTAATCATTAGACTAAACAATTGATCTATACTTTTTAATAGATTATATAAAAAAACCCTCTGTCAACATTTCTTTCTAACATTGTCTCTATTTACCATCGTGGATGATTTTTTTCTCTAACAAGCTTGCTGCAAAGAATTGTGGGATTACTTTTACATAAAACATACATTTGATGCTGTCTTCAATTACAATGCCATTTATATGGGTAGCTTACTAGGCTTTAGAAAAGCTTTCACTTTCACTTTCACTTATATGGGCAGCTTACTAGGCTTTAGAAAAGAGCTACATATATACCTTGGGTGCCTGTTCTGCCTTCAGTTTTCGAACCACCTCTCCTTGGTTTGCAACACGAGTATAAGGACAAGAAGAGGAAGTACAGCTTGGAGTTCCTGCTGCAGGAGTGGGGGCGGAGCTCTTAGCCACTGAAGCAGAAGTGGGCAGGGCCATGCCAGGCTTGCACTCCTGTCCAGTCCGTTGTATATAATATATATATATATATATATATATATATATATATATACGTAATTTATAGGTAATTTATATATATATATATTACTTTTAAAAAACATGACAAAGAAGATGGTGAATTGAATATCATGTACTTTTGGAATGAACTATTCCGTACTCACAGGCTTAGTAGCTGCCTGGCTCTTGGTCTTGTCCTTGGAACCAGATGTGGGCATCTCTTTTTTGTGTCCATCTGGGATGTAGAACAGGACACAGGGACTCTCCTTACAGCTATTAGGACTAACCAAGGTTAAACAACAAACCATAAATGAGACATGAAAAAATGATTAAAAAAACTATCATAAAAATTTACAGCATATATTATTAATACATTATTTACAACATACATTATTTAATGCTGTCAATTTTAACCTAAAACATTAACATAAGTTTGTTAACAGCAAATACCTGAACCCTGAATTCCTCTCACTAGAGCAATGCATGACCTTATATCACATTTAATCATAGGCCCAGTGTGTTTCTGGTTTAAAGCTTTATTGTTAGAGTAGATTAATAGATTATAGGTGTAACCTGATAGGTTCATATGGTTGATCACAGATGAAGAAGCCCCGCCTCTGCAGCTGTATAATTTCACCTTTCTTCAAGTCCTTCAGGCAAGGGTCACCCAGCATATTCTCCTCGATCTGGAAAGTTCAGTAGAAAAGTTAGTTAAATAGTTAAATCAAGAAGAATTGTTATTGGACAGCTGGGCATATATAGGCTACATTCACATCACAAGCCAAGCAATTCCAATTTACTGCTCAAATGTAACTTGCTTTGTAACATAATTTCCATCCTTTTAAACATAACCTACATCAGATACTGGTCACCTTCCTTATAAAACCCTATTCTGACATGTTCATCCCAACATCAGTTCATATGTAATAATATTTTGTTAATATATACAATAAAAACACCATCTAACCACTGCATTTAGAACCTAATTTGATTGAATATTTAAATTAATATTTGCACCTATCTGTGATGCACATGTACACACACACACACACACAAAGAATAACATCTAAACATAACAAACCTTGCTGTTCTCGTTAATGTAATCTTTGAAATCATCATCTTTGCCGAGGACTGGTTTGGTAATGAGGTGCTGGTAGTTCACACATACAGTGGGCACGAGTGGGGCATGAGCAGTATCAGCTATCCAAGTGATCTTAGTGGTCTTTTTATAATCTGTGTTCTCCAGGTTTAGATGAGCCTCCAGAGAGGAAATCGCCCCATTTGTGTCCCTGCAGACACCAAGCCAAAAAAAATAAGCTTTAGTACTGCAATAGTGATAAAATAAACAAAAGGTGATGCAAACCGTATGACCATTTGTGTAAAGAACTGCTCTAGCTGCTCTTTGGCCTGTTCACGTGAGATGTTTTGTTTAATAAACAGGTTGATCTGGTTTCTCAACTCCCTACATTTATTGCTTTTATCCAAAGCGACTCGGAGTGCATTCAGGTTATATATTTGACCAGTATGTGTTCCCTAGAAAGCGAACCCACAACCTTTTGCACTGCAAACGCAATGCTCTGCCAGTTAAACTACAGGAACATGACTCCCAGAGTCAATGATCAGAACCCACCGGTTAACAGACGGGAATATTATCACTGAATATTGACTTGATTTAAATGCTGTTGTGTTTCTCACACAATGATTCAATCACAATTGCATATGTACAACCAGCACAATGCTCAGAATTTCTTCCATTGTGCTTCACAGAAAAGTCACGAGTTTGGAAAAACATTAGGGAGAGAAAGTGATTATAGAATTTACATTTTTTACATTTTTTACTATTTCTCAATTACTTTGCGTGTCTGTGCCTGTGTAACAGATGGCTTTACCTGTGGATTTTGGTGATGATAAGGTTTCCCCAGTTAATGAAGGTGACCATCTCACCCTCTGTAAATGTTTCAGCATCAGCGCCCTCGATTAAAACCTTTGGCCCGAACCACACCTGCTTCATTCCCACGTCAGCATTCTGAAAAATACAGCAGATTTGACTGAAAAAGTTTTATTTGACAAGGCCCAGCTGAACAAAGTAAAGACAAAGCCATAGAGAAGCAAATAAATTCAAATTATGCACAAACACAGGACTGTTTTGAATTTACTGGGGAATTTTCTGCTGATAAGTATGTCAACGTCAAGACAAACAAACTTTATATTTATGCTGAATTTATTACCTTGGGATGTTTGGGAATCTCTTTCATCTCCTCCTTGGCTTCAGAAATGAAGACGGGAATGACTTGCGAGCTTAGCAGGGCAGTGTATCTGGGGGCTACTGGATCAATGACCTACACCATGATGAAAAAATATTGCCATTTATTAACAGTTATTGGAACCAGAATGACAGATACTGAGATCAAATAAATAGCTGGACAAAATAACCAAAAACATTAAGGCTCCATTGCTCGCACAATGTTCTGCATGGACCAAAAGAGCAACTTAAAAAGATAACATGGAAGAAGAACGTAACAGGATGGAGGTTTTTGGAAATAATTTAAAATGTAAAGGCAGACTGCACAGAAGTGTCAGACATATGTGCCATAAATTAACTATAATATCTGAAATGGCTTATTCAGATATGTAATTTTGAAATGGCTAAGGTGCAGTACAAATCTCAAATATCTTTGTTTTTTATATAATATATTATCTTTGTAAAATTGTGAACACTTGTATCATTTACTCCCCTTTGTGTTGTTCCAAATCTGTATGACTTTTTCATCAGTGGAACACAAAAGATGTTTTGCAAAATGGCCAAGCAGCTTTTTTTAAATGCAGCAAAGTGGATTGTGATTTAAAGTGATTTAGAGTGAATTAAGAATTAAATGCACTTTTTTGTCAAAAGCATCATAAAACTAAGACTAAAGCTTATGGGCTGCTTTTATGGGCCTGTCTGGTAATTTAGTTCTTTTAAGATCTTGACATTGCTAAACAGTCCACTTCTGTTGTGTGGTAGAACAGCCTGGACATTTGGCAAACATGTCTTTACAGTGTTTGAATAAGTAAATGGCAAATTTTTTTAAATCGTATTTTCAAAATAAAACTTCTACCAGATAATATATGCGTTTGTGTGAAAGAGGTTAGAGAATAGAAAGGGAGAGGAAAAGAGACAATGCAGGGAAGATGCGAGGAAAATAAACAATCGGAAAGAGAAAGAGGAGTAGGAATACCTTTTTACAGCTAAGTGGCAGCTTGTAAACAGAAGAGTTAGATGCACTTTAATGCAGAGCAGTGGACACACAGCTCTGAGATCACAGACGAACAGAATGGGAAGTAATTTAGTGTGCATATCACAAATAGTAATAGTAATAGAAGGTCATAGTAAGTCATAGAAGAAGGTCATTAGGTCTCATGGCCTATATTACTGCTCATATGCCAACACTGATTAAAGTGGCAACTATACCTCAAAAGTCAAGAAAAATTCAGTGGCTTAAACAATAGTGAAAATGATCTAAGGACAGCCCTTGGCTATAAAAACAACAACAGGTAAAGAGAAGATGGTTGATGAAGGTTGCAGCTAACACACATTATCACAAAGCTGAAGACATGCCTGATGCAGAAAAGAGGTGTGCATGACCAATGAAAGACAGTAAATTATAAACATGTTTCCAGCTTTCGACAGATGGCTGTTAACATGACTTGAACAAGCCAACATATACCAGTTGTAAAGCAGTAGCTGTGAAAATATACATATAAAAACACAGTAATTTCTGACTCAACCAGAGACAGATGCAGAGGTGAGCTAGGAGATGATTAACGGGATCACAAGGACCAACTGGAGATCAGGTGCAGTCATGATGGACCAATATTTACAATATTTACCTTCTTGTTGAATGACCAGATCTTGTCCCACTCCATGTTGACCACAGATTTTGAACCTCCCTGTAACAGAGAACAGAACGAATATACAGATATACAGAAAGAAATGAATGAATCTCAGGTTAAAGAATCTCTTAACAAATCTCTGTGTTCTTACTGCGGTTATGATTCCCATACCTGCGCAGCAATGAACAGTTTGAGTCCCTCAACAGTCATTCCTCTTCGCAAAACTCCTCTGACTGTGGGGAATCGAGGGTCATCCCTGCAGAAAGGAATGGATGGGGAAATCATTTAGATTCATTAACCGCGCCGTCACATACTCATGAAACAGAACTCACAGTTGTAAAACTCACCAGCCGTCCACATAGCCCTGGTTGACAAACCAGGTAAGTTTCCTCTTGGAAAGCAGCGTGTTGTTAAGATTGAGTCTGGCGTACTCCCAGATATACGGTTTACGCAAACCCAAGGCATCTATGACCCAGTAGAACTGCTCGTCTCTGTCATGGTACTCTGTGGTACGCAGGGCATGTGTCACTCCCTCAATGCTGTCCACGATGGGGCATGCAAAATCATATGTGGGGTACACTCTGGGAGAAGGGAGGGGTAAGACATTTAAACACTCTGGTTTGGAAAAATACATTTTTGATAGTAAGGTTTCAAATATATATTTCTTTTAACTTATTTGTGTAATTTTTAGGACGTTTACAGAAATCATTTTTACTTATAATTGAATGTTTACTATTTCAAACATTCTCAAGCATGTAAACAGATTGTCTGATTGGTATAGAAAACGTGTCTTTAAAACTTAAAATTAAAAAAGTAATGCTCCGAATCATATAGTTGTATTACAATTGAAAGCTGTAAGTGTTTGTGTTCTTACTTGTACTTGTTGCCTTGGCGAGGATGAGGAGCGTTCTTGCAACGGAACAGTGTGGGGTCCCGCATGCAGCCGTTGTTGGAGTTCATGTCAATCTTTGCTCTCATGCAGCAGGTTTGGCCAAACTCAGTGCCTTTCTTCATCTCCTCCCACATCTGCATGTTCTTCTCCACCGCTGCAGCAAACCCAAGAACATGTTTAGAACATCTAGAACCAATGCGCTGCAATAAATAATGTTCTTATAAAAGGAAGATGGAACAGCGCTGTAACAGTGGAAGTAACTGCCAGTAATGCACACTCACTGTTGCTGCGGTTATGAGACTCCACCCTTTTTTCTCTTGCTTGTTTCATGACATCTGGAGGCGTGTCATCTATGTAGGCCTTACCCTCCTGCAGAAGTTTTTCTCCAAAGCGCATGATGGCGGGAAAGTGGTCGCTTGTGTAGGTGAACTGGTCTGGTTTGATCTGTAGCATTTTAATATCGTCCAGGATCACCTGCAGGAAAAATGCATCCGCTATTACCCTAGCAACTTGGGACTGTGAGACTCGTGGCTTAGTGGTTAGTGAATGTGCAGACTTGTTGAACTTGGTGCTTATGCAGGTAACAGATTTAAAGCAGGTCTGCATTGTGTCCGGATCCCATTCACTCCTCAAACCCTCCAAATAATGTTTTATTTAAAACCTTTAACCCCAAGTATTCAACTTTACAGCACATAACCTAACATGCCCCATATTACTTTTCTTTTTGACTGGTGGATAATAAAATGACCCGTAGGTTTACACTGATGGACCTGGGCCATATTCTGGCAACATAATATCACAGAGAGGGTTGAGCTCTTTTGACTTATGCCTGTAAACCCACCAGTCAACCAACCACCCAGCAACGTCCTAACAACCAGCCAGAACAGTTGCTAATTATGTAACTATGTGTAGGGAAAAGGGTGTTAATTTTGATACCTTTTCAAAGTCCTCCTTCTCCTTCTCAGGGTTGGTGTCATCAAAACGCATGATCAGCTTGCCCTTGAAAGTGACCTGGTAGTGTTGGTTGAGCAGAGCTGCCTTGGCATGGCCAATATGCAGGTATCTGAGGAGGTGATGGTGAATCTTATGTGGATCTCTCACTAAATGAGAACTATATAAGAACTTAATGTGGGCACATCAACACTACTTACCCACTAGCCTCTGGGGGAAAGCGCACTACAACTTTTCCTATCTCAGCCCCGGGGAGCTCCACAAACTTTCCCAAATCCTTTTTCTTCTGCTTTTCCACAGGCTATAAACATACAGTATTAAAACTTTAAAATAAAGGAATATCCCAACTTTGTCCCATAAGCTTTGAAGTGTATTAATGTACGTTTTTGTTTGTTTCTGAAACAAGTCAACATAATTGTTTATGATAAGACAGCATAACTTGTTTCGAACCCGGAACATTCAGATTAAACAGCAATAGTCTGTCAGGAGGCAGCACATAGCATATGGGTTCTATACTCACAGCGGCTTTGCTGGTGGGGATCTTGCCAGCCCATTTACTGCCTACAGAAGTGAATGGCACCTGAGAGCTCAGGAAAGAAAACCAGCGGCACAGATGAGGGTAGGAGTCCGGCTTTATCTGTGATTCGCCATTGCCTGTTGGTCAAATACACATTGGAATATTAGGAACACTGAGTAATTTTTGTTACATTGCACTGACATCTAGCAATGCAAATGGAGCAACATGCAAAATGAATGTATTAATTTGTTTAAATAATATGCACTATTCACAGCCAGTCTTTTCAGTGTTATTTTCTAATTGCATTTATGAATGTAATAGTCTAATAGTCATCAGACTGACCTTTAAGAGCAGCCCACACAGAGAGGTCAGCCAGGGTCAGACTGTGACCTACCAGGAAGGTTCGCAGTGCCAGAGCATTATTCAGTTCAACTAGAGCAGGAGACAGATTTGACTGACCACAGAGACGACGAGCACTGAACTCCAGCCAATGATCAACCTGCAAGACAGAGAGGCAGTGTCAGGATCAGCAATAAAAAAACATACTGGCCAACCAACCACTGTTATCCAATAAAATGATGGATCCATAATAAAGAAACATGAAAATGTAGCGCATGACTCCCAAATCTAACCTCAGTCTGCTCCATCATAGTAGAACCATACAGTCCCAATGCTGGAGCCACTCGAGCGAGATAACGTGTAATGGAGTTCACATCGCTGAACTGCACCTGACTGAAGAGAGAGACATAGAATGAAATAAAATCAAAGAATACATGAAAAACAATTATAGAGAATATACACAAATATTTTCTATAATAATTCTAATATAATTTCTACAGTTGTTTAACTCTACAGAAAGCAAAAGTTCTACTGGTCATTTACTCACTCTGACACATGAAGTGTGGTGTCTTTACCCTCCTCCACAGAAAGGTTGACGCTACCCTTCACATGTTCTGCAGCCAACAGCGCCCCTACAGGCAGAGAAATTATTTTCAGTTTAAATATAATAGTTATATGTAAAGCAATGCCAAACAAAACAGGACAAACACTGGGACGGAAACCCCAAACATTAACTATTTTACGTGCCTTTGTTTGTTTGTGTTTAAGGCCATGCTGGCTTTACTGGCTATTTCCTAATTACAAGATGTAAAGATTACAAATATACAAAAATTGTATTGTATTTACATAAGATATAAAATCCCAAACTGAGTTTGGTCTACTCCAGACTTATGCATAT